>JARFXV010000916.1:205000-447500 GCA_031761425.1 Cosmopolites sordidus
GCTATAGAAACAGTTGCTTTCTCACAGAAAGACGATATTCTGACTGATAAAATTGATGATAGACAGAAATAACGTGTCCAGGAAACTTTTCTTGCAATAAATCGATTATCTGGCGAGATGCGTGACATGTACCATCCTGTTGAAAGAAAACATTGTTTATATCCACATTTATCAGTTCAGACCAAAGATATTCTGTTAACATATTTCTAGAGCATTTGCCATTAACAGTTATACGATTTCCATTATCGTCTTGAAAAAAATAAGGTCCTATTATTTCTTTAGCCCAATACTGCATTTAACAGTGGCTTACTGAAGGACGAAGGGGTAATTGAATAACTTGAGGATTTTCATAGGCCCAATTCTTGCAGTTATATTTGTTTACATACCAATTAAGCCTTAAGTGTGCTTCGTCAGAAAAAGTTCTTTTTCTCCAAAGTGGTGTCGCCTTTCAACTGCTCTAGAGCCCAATTATTGAATGGTGTATCTTTCCATGGTCAATTGATACAATGTACTAAACACTGCAGTGCTCTGGGGTGACATTTACATTCCAAATAGTGTTCCCGCTTTTACGTTTTAAAGTTCTGACACTCTTATTGAAAAACTCTATTTGCTGGCACTTGCCAACCATATACCTAATAATTCAGTCAATATTTATATCTACATTTCTGAAACAGACATAATTAAGAAGGAAATACGGACAAGATAGAATTTGTTTGATGTTTGCTTCATCACTTTGATACGGGTTCTAATGAAAAGATCCATCCAAGTTAACTTAAATTAAGATTTAGGCTAACATGTTGTCTTTATAATGACGATGATTTTTTCTTATTTCCTTTATAGGAGAATCAACTTAAAATGCTCGTGAAAGCGGTGAAAGATCGCGACCAAGACGGCTATTGTATTCTGGTATCGTCCAAGTGTTTTAGCGAAGCCCATGTACTGTGTTGCCAATACTGGCGCTGGTCGGATTTAAGACATGGTAGCGAGCTGCGCAGACTACCCCAGTGTCGGTCTGCGCTGGACTCCGTCTACGCATGTTGCAATCCGAACCATTGGAGTCGTCTCTGTCAACCTGGTAAGTTTAATTTGCGATATTTAAGATGAAAAATTATATGATGTAACATCGCAAACTTTAGTAACTTTGTCTAAGAGCATATCGTGTAAAAATATTTTGAAGGAAGTGAACTACAAGGGTCTCTCGAAAAACGGCTTTCTAATTTTTTAGTATATTCAATATAATGCGATTTGCACAGCACCTTGCGTATTACTTGGCGATAGACTTCCATTTTGACCAGATGTGAAGTGTAATACTCCTTGGTGATGGTCCTACTTTTTGTCTATGAACCCCACACAACAAGAATCCCAGAAACCGTAGCCCTGACTTTTCCTGCAGGTGGAACCATTTTAGTTTTATTTGGGACTCTTTTATCTGCTTGGACTGTTGCTTTATCTTTGGTGAATCCATGTTTTATCTACTGTTATAACTTCGAAAAAACTCAGCAGAATTCCATTTACATAAATCTAAATACTATATAACCAATGCGGTACCCATTGAACGGAAAACGTTTTTATGCCCAAAATATTGTGTAAAATGTAATGGGCATGCATTTTAAAGTTAAATACTCAATGAAATTTAATACAAAATCCAGTCCTTTAATAAAAAAAAATATTTTATAAGATGTTTAATGAAAGACTTTTTATCAAAATTTTCACTTTATGTATGACGCCTTTCGCTAGGACTTTAGCTTCGTCAGAAATAAATGTTTTAGTTGTACATAAAACGTTTATGTAATAAAAATTACATACAAAATTTATATTTTTAGTACAAATTTGTTTTGTTCCTCAAACCTCAACAAATTGTTGATTTGTTGAGGTCTATTTGGTCATTCAGAAGGGTTTCACATCTTTTAGACCAGGGGTCTCCAAACTACGGCCAGTTGGCCAAATCCGGCCCGCCAGTGTCATTAATCCGACCCGCGACAAGCGAATTTAGCAAGCGTATGCTCGTTTAGGGTGCGTACTCGGCGACTGGTTTAGAAATTATAGATAATGACAGGAAAATCTTAACGGTTTAGCCCTTGGAACATACTGGAGTTATCAGTTGGAGGCTGGTTATCAGGCTGGAAAGTTGGGAGACTCCTGTTTTAGGCGGAGTGATTTCTAAACTCTCCAGATGGTCTATATTTTTGCTTATGTTTTGTACATGTAATTTTTTGAAATCACTGCTAAAAATAATTTTCATTTAGCCTATGTGAGGCATAATTGGAATTATGTTTCTCATTGTGGAAATTTGATGTTTTTTAATTCTTTTCTTGAAAGATCTGCCTGTTTGTTTTATATACGATTTTGTTGATATAGTTGATATACCCCCGATTTATCTTTTTTGTTTTGCAATTTTTGATAAATTTTCCTGATATTTGTTTTAAAGACTACTTTTATATTGTATTATTTATATAAGAATTTTTCAAATGGTTTACCAAAATACGTTATTGTTTTGAATCAACAGTCTTTTTCATTCTTGTGTGGATATGTTTTTGAGACAGCTTTTTTTGTAGAGTTTTGTTTTATAAAGTGATATTTATGATTCTCTCCGAATAACGGTTGTTTATTGTTATGCAGTTTGTTTAATTGCGTTTAGTTCCCTATTAAAGTCTGCAAGTGATAAAGGAATATTAGTCAGTCTGTGTATGAGGCTATGATAAACTAGTAGATGATGTTGTGGATGTAATGATATACTTTATAACAATAGTTCGCACTTCAGGGAGTAATTTTTCAAGAAATATTAAAACTGAGTTGCTTTACTTCATTGGTGTACACAAGCAACGAAATGCACTGATTTGAAACTTGGCAACACGCCATCTAAAGAATCTTTGGTTATTTGGTCATATTTATGCCATCTCTGTGTCAGGTCGAGAAATTTTCTTGCGCGCTTTGTAGTTCTGGTTCTGCGCTTCCTTATCCACTTGGAAGTCACTTATAAGTTTCAACACAGTTTTATTGTAATCTGTGAGTAGAAAAAGAAAGAGAATATGTGGTTGATGTAGATGATTCAATGAGGAGATAATGATTTTAAATTTAGAGAGTTTAACATGAAATTTTTTAATGACTATGAATGGTATCTCTTCGTAGGAAAACTCATTTCGTTTGCGTACTTTTCGGACTATTTCGCGCCCGCAATCTTTATTTCTGGCTTCTTTGATTGAATGTTGGAGAGATGTATCAGTTCGATCTTTAATTTGGTCTTTCCATCTTTTTGAAGCCTGCTCTTTTCTGCAGCGTGCTTTAGAACCCTCCATTCGTCTCTGTACCACCAGTCTTCTAGGTTGTTACCGTCCCTTCAGACATTGTGTCCGAGGAATCTGTATTCGTTTATGATAATGAACGAATAATTTCGTCTAGTCTTGTGGGTTCAGTAATTTCTTGAATAACGGATACGTTTGTTCGCCTGGCTGTGCACGGAATGCAAAAGACCCGTCACCAGCACCAAAGTTGAAAATAATAATCAATGTGCTTGAAGTCTTGGTTTTTAATGATTTATGCTTCAGCGGTGAGGCTGACGAGCTACAGATATTTCCGTCTTACGATTAAAAAAAAATCAAGCGAATGCTTGGGCAGGTCGGGAAGCTCAGATAACCAGAGGGCCGCATATACGTATGTATATTCTTGATTATAGAACTGTATCGATATTATTAAAAATAATAAATGATTAAATTGAATCATTATCATTAATCAACAACATAGAAAATTACCGTGCTGGTTAATTAAAATATTTTAAAGTGAATCCGAAGTTCCAACCACTCAGGAAGCCAACATCGTAATGGAGAATAAACGAACAAGAACCAATAATCCACTGAACCTTTAAATGTGGCGCGTTTAGTCGACCGTATCCAAATGAAAAACCATTTTTATTATATTAATATATCCGTCGATTTAATCAAAGCTAATTTAATAGATACGTTTATCAACAGATCTGCGTATCTATCATTAAAAAAATTTACATTCCATTATGAGTTATCTGCAATATGCAATTTGCTTTTCGAATCGTTCATAAACAAGCTTTTATTGACAATTTATTGTGTAAGAAAAATCTGTTTTATCGCCTTATTATGTTTTATTTTGATATAGTTTGATATCAGAAAATATAAGCGAATATACCAGTAGTAAAAATTATTTTTTTATATTACTAGGCTAGTTGAAAAGTTTGCGGAGCCACATCTATAGAGCAGTAAAAGAACTATATAATATACTACATTTTGAAGTTTCATCCTTCATATGAACATATGTGAAGTTTCATGTCGATCTGTCAATTCCTTCGTATAAAAACAGCAGCTTAAAGTAAACGGATCAGTGTTATTTTTAAAATTGTAAAATATTGAAACGTGTGCAGTGATTAAATTCTTTGTAAAAAAGGTTTAAACGCAATGGAAATTCATAATGAAATGTATTAGGGAGTCTGCTTCTTCAAAAACAATGGTTTGTAAGTGGGCAGCCTAGATGATGATCCTCGTTCTGGACGTCCAAGAAGTGCAACTACTGAACAAATAATTAATTCTATACATTATATGGTTGTGGATGACAGACAAATGATTTTGAGTGAAATTGCTAAGGCCATGGACATCTCAGCTGAATGGGTGTTCCATATTTTGAAAAAGGAATTGGGCTTGAG
Organism: Cosmopolites sordidus; assembly: GCA_031761425.1. NCBI lineage: Eukaryota > Metazoa > Arthropoda > Insecta > Coleoptera > Curculionidae > Cosmopolites > Cosmopolites sordidus. The sequence continues at coordinate 209,667 of JARFXV010000916.1, forward strand.
AAAGTTATGTGCAAGATGGGTGCCGCATTTTTTAAATTTTGATCAAAACCGACTTCGAGTAAATCTGTCTAACCAACATTTGGATCTTTTTCGAAAGTATAAAATAGATCTTAAACGTCGCTTTCTTACTATGGACGAGACTTGGGTTTACGAGACGAAGTGGCCAAAATCGACCAAACTGATATTTTTGTTAATTTATTACCTTCAAATGGGTAAAACAATACCAGGGCAGTATTACTCAAACTTTTTGGATCAGTTGGATGTAAAAATTTGTGAGAAAAAACCTGGTTTAGCGAAGAAAAAAATAATTTTACATCAAGACAATGTACCGGCTCAAATAGGTGTTCTTGCAATGGCCAAATTGAAGGAGTTACACTACGAATTGTTGGAGCATCCACTATATTCACCAGATCTGCCCTCCTCTGACATTCATCTGTTCCCAAGCCTCAAAAAATTCCTACGTGGAAAACGTTTTATAATAGCCGTATATGAGTATTTTGAGGGATTTCCTGAAAATCACTTCCGAGATAGAATAAATGAAGTCGAGAACCGCTGGACTAAAATGTATTGAGTTTAACGAAGAACATACGGAAGAATGAAGTCATTTTTTCAACTATAAACTTGTTTTATCATTTCCGCTCTGTGAACTTTTCAATTAGCCTAGTAGAATATTTTCTATAACTGGCAGTATGAATACTGATGGCTGTCAGCTCGATACGAGTATAATTTCAGTCATGATTATTAATATTGCTGAGCCATTATTGAAGCCATTGTTGGCCATAGAAGTCCTTGGGAGCTATAATTGTTGAAGAATAATGGGTTTTATAGTGGGTTAAATAATCCAGTTTAAATATGCAGGGTCTTCAGGATCATTCAGGATGGTACAGAATTGGTACACGCGGTCCAGCCTGTTGGGCTTTTCGGTGTGCCTTTTGGTTTCTGCTTTTTATCGATTATTTTCCTTTTTTCGTTGAGCTACACAGCTCTCTATGTCTCCTCGCATCATTTGGATCTGTCGTTTGCCGAACTTTTTCCATTCAGACACGTTTAACATGGAGTTCTTTAGAGATGATTTAATAACGTCTTTTTATCTTCTTTTTGGACCTGCCAGATTTTGTTCCTTGTTGTTTAATTTGCAATAGAGGACCTGCTTCGCCATCCTAGTGATCAAACCATCTCAGCTAAGCTTTTATGAATAGGAATTATATACTGAAACTGTTGGCTCTTTTAGGTATCTCAAGGTCAAGATTTCTCGGAGGCAGCCTTGATGAAAGTAATATCTGAATGATTGTGGCGTATTCATATATTTTTTCTCCTTTATTTGGGTTTTTCGCCACTGTCTAAAACACAAAAAATATCAAAAGGTATTTTTGATATTTTTTGAGTTTTAGACAGTGGCGAAAAACCCAAATAAAGGAGAAAACAAAGCCTTGATGAAATCTCTCGTCGAAATGTTTGACTTTTGGCTTTTTTTTCAAAGCAGCCGGCAACTCTCTCAAGTCGCTTCTACAATCGAAGAAATGTCACTGGAAAAAGTCACACAGTGCAATATCTGATGAAGATGAGTTCTGTAGAATCGTATTTGTTTGACGGCGTCCACGAAATAGTTTCTTTAATCGCGGGAACAGAAAAAGTCATACGGAGCCGTGTCTGGTGAATGTGGTGCTTATGGAATAGTGTGTGTGATTTTTAGCGAAAAATTGGCGAATAATTATGGTGATGTACAAAAAGAATTGTTATGCCACAAATCTGGACGTTTTATTTCAGTAACATCTACAATGTCTTCAATACTTAACCGGTGATTATTCAATACAAGATCTTTGATTTTGATATTGGTTCGCCTGAAAAGGTTTCCTGAACAAAGATAACTTTCAACTGCTTTTCCACCATCAATAAAGACCTTGCAATTTTTTTTGACATAGCTTCATCAATGTAACACTTTTTTAACATCCGCTGCCTGAACCTTTTCTTTTACTCTACTTTAGGTACTGTGCACTCTTTGAATTTGCCGGAATATTGATTTCATGCAACTCCACAAAACTTCTCCCTATTAAGTCCAACGCCAACTTTGAGCTCAATAGACGCTAAAATGAGTTTTTCTCCACTCTTTAGACTTTGTATACATTTTGAAACTAGTCAATTGCAGGACATATTGCTCTGTCGATCTCCTTTCATGTATATAGAAACTACTATATTGTTTTTTCCAGTCCGTTGGTATTTTGTTTGTTTCCCGCCACTTTGCATTTTTTCCAAAAACTGAACTCAAATAGTTTTTTTTTTCTCAAATTTACCACTAAACACCAAATCACTTTTAAAATTTTTTGACCCGCATTTCGCTAACCATGTTAGCATCATCAAGAGCTGGTTCAAATTTAATCATCTGATAATTTACAGATTAAATGATCATACAAAAAATAAATCATAGTTGTTAAAGTGTAGTTACTCAATTATCCTCTCCAGATGATGTTAATATGGTTAGCTAAATTAAGCTAAGTTGGCGCGTCGAGAAATTTAAAAACAATTATTTGATGTTTAGTGGTAAATCTCTTCGAGTTTAGTGTTTACTACCGAAGGTTCCAATAGATGAATTAATGTTTTCCAAAACCGACTCTGTTTTTTTCTTTTAAATCATATCATCTTCTTTCATTTAAATTATATCATCCGCCTTACCCCTTTTTATGTGTTTTGGTCACTTTTTTTTATTACGTGTCTGCTTCTGCTTTCAAATTGCAATATTTCCTCTTCTTGTTCAATATTTTGTTCGTATTGCTCCATTGTTATATTGAATTTGTCTTCGTAAAAGTTCTTCCACGGCCTTGTATTATTTTTTGGTTCTTATGTGGTATATTTAATTTTCTTTTCATAATTTATTTTCTTTTATGTACTTTAATTGCTTTTGCTCTAGACCAAGAATTTCTATTATTCGTTACATAACTTTCCTGCAATTCCTTTCCAAAATCCTCAGAATTAAAAAAATATTTATAATAGTTTCATTGATTAAAAATTATTATTTTGAGTTTGCTTGAAGATTAAACACATTTTTCGAAAGTACATTAATGATGATTGCGTTTCAAGAACACGAATCTTCAAATAATACAAAAGCAGCATTGATGAAAACGAGGACATAGTTTTAGACTTTAAAAATTGAGGTATTAAATTGTAGAAACTCCTGTGATGGAGAAATCTTTATTATTAACGATGAAACAAAAATTAAAAAAGCAGAACCGTGGTGCCAAAAATCCTCCGTTTATTATTTGGACGTTCTCAGACACTAAACCGCGAACAAACAAGCCACTATTAAGAGCATTAACAATATAAATTCGTTGACATCATGTGTTTGTTCGTTCGGAGTGTAGTGGCGCCAGGTCTCGTCCGTAATTAGCACAAATAATGAATTTATCGGGCAAAAACAGCTCGGTTGCATCGACGGTATACGAACGACGAAAATTAGATTAAACTATTGGAGTATCTATGAGAGTAAACAGCTATTCGATCACTCTAAACTAATACATAACATGTTGGCGCTACACTAGTCAGATTATTATTTATTACGTCTGTCTTAATCTGACCATCGATGTACAATATTGGACAAAACTAACTAGTAGTATACCCTTAGTTGAATGACGTTTGATTCACCCTTTTCAGCTGATTGTTTTGATTGAATTTTGGGTCTAATAGATATTAATTAATTAAATTTTTACCTACAGTAACGGAACATCCTATACACGATCTTCAGTATGTTTGCGTATCACTAATCAATGGAAACTATTCAAAAATTAACACAAATGAAGATAATGAATGTCCAAGAACACCATTCAAACCTGATTTAGTCGTTTTATTCTCAAAATGGAAACATTCAGTAAATGTTTAAATTTCAGTTATACAAACATCGTTCGAAAAGTTTTCGGATTGGCACAAAGATGGCGCAAATATTATATTTGTCAAGTATAATTCGTTAGATGGCGTGCTGCGAAATTTCAGAATTATGCGTTTAATTGCTTGTTCGTAGCAGTTGTAGCAGCTGCATCTGCAGGAAAAGTTATGGCTGTGGTTTTTTAGGATATCATAGTATGGTCCCAATAGAGTACCTAGCAAAGAGGAGGATTATCACCGAGGACTATTGTATCTTACTACTAGACCAATTGAAAAGTGTTATTCAGACTAAATGTCCACATACGGCCATGCTCTTGCACCACGATAATGTACTGCAGGTGCTATACATTAGATTAGTTATACATGTACATTAGACTGTGTGTATATAATATGCACTAGACAATGCCATTTTTATAGATTTGTCAAATATATATTAGATTAGCTGTCAAACAAAACTGCTTGTTAAAAGGCCCTATATATTTTGAGCATTATATGTAATGTTCTTTCAGAAATATTGTTGATACACAAAGAAAACCGAAAGATACAGATTGTCAAAAAAGAATAATGTGTGTCATTGTAATAAATTTAATTTTAAACCACTAGGTACATGTACAAGGATTCGCACATGAATCAGAATTAGTTATTTTTAGCGACGTCTTAGAAAACGCTCTTCTCTGTTGTTTCTTTTTGTCCCGACATTAGTATGTTATTTTAATAAGCAAATATTGTGGCCTTATAGCTGCGTATACCTAATAATCTTTCATTTGACACATATGCTTATAATTTTACTGTCATCATTTAGAACATTAGAAAAAAAAATAGAGAACAAAACTGTTATTGCTTCACGATATATCCAAATGTCCAAATGTATGTCCAACTTTTTTTATCTTAATCTATCTCTTCTCTATCTCTTAATCTATCTCTATATTTTTGTTCAATAATTTATCAACCGACGAAGCTTCTTTCCCCAGGAATGGAATAATGGACAATTTGAACCGTTAATTTAATAAAACAATTAATCATGTATTTCTTAATGTGTTGTGAATCATTTAAAACGTGTTATAGTATGAAAAATTAGTACATAGTAATAATTTCTTCATAACTTTGACATTAAATGAATGTGTAAGTTTTCTTTTTGAACAAAACATACCAATTTTATGCTGAAACGTATGGAATAAAGCCCAACGAAACAAAAAAAATGGATTCTGATTTATTTTGGGGATGAAAGTATAAATGCGTGTATTCACTCAAAGAAGGCGTTGCTGATTACGCGAACATTTAATCAGTCACCTTTAAACAGACTGTGCGTCATTCAAATTCTTACCAACTTTTTGGTTAGCTAATCTATAATTATAAAAAAATATTCATATATTTCCATCATTATCATTTTGGGACCATCTGAATCCGGCAGGAATGCCAACAAATCGATATCAAACAACATAAATCACTAATAATTAGAAATTCAGAGAAAATTATGTCATAATGCTGTGCGAGCCCGCTGGCTCTCTCGGATACCAGTTTTCTGAAAATGATTTCGTTAAAAAATATGTCGGTTTCGATATGAACTCAACCTGCTGTGCAATTTATTGATCCTGTGTACCTGCTGTTTAGTAATTGCTCGGCCATTCCGTGTTATTTTCTCTCTTTCTTTCTGGGTTTTCTGTAAACAAAATGTCGAATTATTTATTGAAGTTTTGAGGTTTAATATAAGAAACTTTATCAGTTGTTTTACTACGTTCATATTTTAAATGTTATTGTAGTATTTATACGGTTTTAGGTAGTTTATTCATATAATTATTAGTACCATATATTGTTATATATGCACATTCTGCAGACTATCGGATTAATACCTTTTCTTGATATCTTAGCTCTTGTTGATAATTTTTTTACTTGTTTTTTAACTGTTACGATATTTTAATGTACACAACACTTTTTTGATTTTTTAAGGTTCTCAAAATAGGAGACATAATGGACCATTCGTATTCCTACATGCTATCAAGTAAATACTAGGGATGGTTCAATAAACCACAAAATATGGGTTTAAATCAAAATAGGCCCTATTTGATGCAATACAGTTAAGCCAGTGAATAATCCAGTTGTTGCAACACTTCTTATTGGCAGTTTTACGGTATGGCCTTCAGCTCTATCGGTGAATATAGTGTTATGGCTGCAAAGGACAAAGGACGTCTTCCTCGAATTGGTAGGTTGCGTGTAGGGGACAAAAAAATTCACATGAAGCTAACCTGGCGAATATGTTACTTGGTCAATGACATTCGATTAACCAAATTGGGTCAGTGACTCCACCCAACGATTTTCGAACGTATTTATGCCTTCAAAAAAGCAGGACTTGTCGAATTCTGCGAAATAGTCCTCTGTTTTCGCGATGGTCTTTTCATTTGATGCGAATTTCTGTCCAATCAGCGAAATTTTTGAAAATGTAATTTTTGAAAGGAGAAAGAAGTCAGCGGGGACCAAGTCCAAACTGAAAAAGGCCAAAATAGTCCAACAAAATGGTGGATGCTATATCGATTCATAACGCAAATTAATCAATTTTGCTGTAACAACGGCAAATAAATTCGCGGGTGCATTATGGTGGAGAAACAGCACTTTTCCTTTGCTAAATGAGGACGTTTTTTATCATCTCTTCGTGAAATTTGACTAATAATGCAACATAATACTTTCCTGTTATTGTTTTTCTCTTTTTCAAGTTGTTGATGAAGATATTACCTTGCCAATCCCAAAAAACAGTGGCCATGACCTTTCCGACCCATGGAAATGTCTTTGACTTTTTTGAGGCATGTTTGCAGGGTGGAACCCACTGTTTTTTTTGTTTCTGGGGTGTTTATGATGAATCCAAGTTTCGTCAAAAGTGTGGATTGCGCTGATGCATGTCTAAATATCGTTGTGAAGTGCTCACTCGATCCTGCTTTTGGTGGGCAGTGAGTAAACGCAGCACCCGTCACGCTGATAGCTTTCTCATGCCCAAATGTTCGTGTAGGATACCTCGTACGTAGGGTATCTCGTATCTCTTTAACCTTTATTCTGCGATCAACGATGGCTACAGTATCAGGAATTTTGTAGTCCATTTCCTCTCACTAGCGTGAGTGTAAAGCGTCAATAGTGCTGATTGGACATAATACTTGTGAGTAGGGTCTCATTAATACTATTTCAGTTATTCTTCGGTTTACGCGGTAGATTTTACATGTAAAAAATAGTGTTTAATTAAGACACGCAATTCGTTTTTCCATTATAGTCATTCACCAGTCATGTTGGAAGAACTATCTGTGGTATGAGAGAGAGAGAGAGAGTGGGTTTGAGGATCAACTTTTATAAAATCAAATTCATGATAAACCTTGTCCCATCAAATTATCCCAAAATACCCGGAATATAAACAGAATTAGTCCATAAATACATATACCTGGGCTACACAATAAGAACTAATTGCAAAGATTGAATTAATTAGAAGAGGGATACATCTCGAACGGACAGCATATGGAACCTTAAGAGATGTATTTTAAAATTTCATTCCCGTCAGTCTGGCATGACAAATATTCAATCAGTCAATAAATGTTCCCCGTTTTCACTTATGGAATGGAGATATGCTCTCATCCAGATATCCAGATATACTATCAATATCAGCGTACAAATTGAGGTTTGCGCAGAGACGTTGGGAAATGTCAATGGTGGGCGTAGCCCTCAGAGATAAAATACGCATGAATATATACGCCAATGCATAGCTACTTTAAAATGGAAATCGATAGGGACGAATATATATATATATATATATATATATATATATATATATATATATATATATATATATATATATATATATATATATGCTGAGAGACCGAAATGGACACGTAAATTGCTGGAATGGAGACCAAGGGCTGATGCACGTAACAGAGGATGGCCACCAGTACGATGGTCCGATGATATTACAATAATGTCAGGTTACTGGGGATGAGCTCGGGATAGAGGGTGATGAAATCTGCTAGGACTGGCAGCATAATGATTCACCTTTGCAATTGGAAAAGTATTGGAATATTTTATACTCTATACCTATATTCATCCAATAATGAGTTATGTATATGTGAATAGAAAGCGATCAGATTAAGTTATTATTTTCTTGATTGTTATTGAGGTTTTATATCTAAGGAAGGTGATATACTATTGACAACAGTTGTGCATACACACCGACAAAAAAAAATCTAGGAATATTCACATATGGCGACACACCTCGTACAAAGATAGTGTAGATGTCGTTCAAGGACGCGGAAATATCTGATCAAACACGCGCCTGTGCAAATACCGCATTTGGTTCGCAAATAGTGCTTGCCGCCTGTTTGCCGTTGCCTTAAGCCGTTTCCTAGATTATTCCTCTAGAATGTTTTTTACTTAGCGTCTGCATTCTCTGCATTAGTTTTGATGATGCCTATTTATGGAATAGTTAAAAACAGCTCTAAATAGTTTTTCGACTATGAATCACTGGGAAGTTTTATACATATATCGGTTATAACGCATCTCTAGGGACAATATAGTCGGTACGTTATATCAAAAGTACCTTAAAAAGAAATAAGAAAATATTTAACGTTTTTTTTTACATGAAACATGGCTAAATTTGATGTGATAAAAATAAAAAGTAAACTATTATATAACTTAAAAACAAGGGTAAAGGGTTGTCCAATAAGATTGTCAGAACTTTAAAATCAAAGAACAATTATACCTAATAGTTTTAATAATGGCATTTCTCTAGAACCCAATTCGCGAATATTCGATGCAGATGACATGAATTGACACAACTTACTAAACACAACTGTATATAAGTGACATTTACATTTCAAGTAGTGTTGTCGCTATTACGTTTCAAAGTTCTGACACTCTTACTGGAAAACCCTTTGTTTTTTTAAAAATCGCTTTACATATTGTATTCATTTAATGGCATCATCAAAACCAGCTGACCATCCTTCTAAATCTTCTTTACTTTCAACTTGTTCAGCATCGTTAATCTGTGTAATCTCCTATTGATCGCCTTCATCCATCTTGTTTGCATTTGACAATGATTTTTTGCTTTTTTTAATCACTAGTTGATTAGAGTCAGCAAACTATCGGGAACCAAAGTCATGGTCTTTGCTGCATGATAATGTACCAGCACACAAAAACAATTACATTGTACGCCATTTCTGGGCTAGTATCTTGGTGCTCGAATATACCCCATATTCGTCTGATTTATAACCATGCAACTTTTGACGAGTATTAAGACAAATATCAAATTTTTTTGCCGACTTCGGACATGATAGACCTCGCTCACCGGTTAGTTGTGATTTCCACTCTATATGTTTCTTTTTTGAACAAATTTATATATAAATTATTTATTTACATGTGTGACTTACATTTATATTTAGAAACGGATTAGATTGTCGCATTAGTCGTTCAATTGGAGCGCTCTCATCTCTAAGGTCAATTTAATAACCGTCTTATCAATCTGTGAACGTATAATTTCAAATTTTGTTCTATTACATAAATCGTTAGAAAATCCTTAAAACCGTTTCGAGAGGGTATGAATCTTTTTTTGTTTTGACACTCGAAATAGTTATTTTTCAAATAATATTCTATATTTGTGTCTTTCAATTATGAATGTTTATTAATTTTTAATTAAAAAACAAAATAGTTTCTTTAAAGACTTAATTGCGGCTTTATCTAACCTATCATTTGTCCATATGATAAACATACAAGGGTCTCATTTGTTTATGGGGATCAAGTTAGAATTAAAATGAGCAGTTATGAAGTATTTTGTTTTGATGGTTTAACCCCGACGGACATGCAAAAATACAAAAATAGTTAGATTTCGTTTTAAAGGATTCGGATCCTACATATCCCATGGTAAAGAAGTGGGCTGATGAATGGAAGATGATTTACACTCACAATGCCCAAAAATCGTTACGACTTACAAAATCGTTACAAAAATGGTCGACAGAAGATATGCGAGTTTGTTAACACTGTAAAAACATCTCGATAGACCATGTCCACTACATTTTACACGATGTTTTGGATATGAAAAAAATTTCTGTCCGATGAGTGCTGCGATGACCAGTTGATCAAAAACGCATTTGAATGAATACTTCTCGAGTGTATTTAAACTTATTTAAATGCGATTCTGTTGAGATGACCCAAGAGATGAAGCAGCATTCCAAACAGAGAATGGAAGCTGGTAAAAGTACGTCACAGAAATCAAAATCAGTTTCATCTGTAGGAAAAGTCATAGTTTTTCTGGGACTCACGTGGTGTGAAGATGCACATGCACCGTATTAGCCAGATTTGGCAGCCAGCGATTACTTCCTCTTCATACATCTGAAGAAATAGTTTCCTGGACGAAGATTCACTTCAGAGGATGAGATTAAAGGTGAAACAACCGCTTGTTTTGCTGAATTAAATAAATCACATTATAATGAAGGTATTAAAAAGTTGGAATGTTTTGTGTTCTTTGTCAGGGCGTGACCTTTTCGCACGACCCTCGTACTGCAGTCAATTGTGTTGAATAATTTAGTGCTTTGTGCAGAATATATTTTAGTGGCACATAAATCACTAAAGGGCCAGAAAGGGCTATTGTATTATTGAACTTCAAAATAAAATTATGAGATGTGCTAAATAAAAGTACATGTCCAATTGCGGCATCTAATACATAAATATTAACCGATAAAAGAATTGGAAGCATATTTTTGAGCAATTTTTGGGGACCGGTTGTTATAATTTTAAGTACGCCGTCATTGTAGAGATCGGCGCCAAGTCCACGGGGGTTTCGGACCAGTTGCTCGGCTATTAGAGGCACCGCAAGTGTATCATTAAGGAACCAACCGACAGCGGTGCATTTAGTACCGACCGCTTTCTGAGAAATCTACGTCTGGAATTCGAGTGGGCCGGTACCATCCTCGCACTGTACAATCCGCACCAATATGGTTTTTTATAATGGCACTGTTTCAAAAAATCTTCATTACATTATGAGTGGCCTCGTGTGTACTTTTCCATGCTTTAAGTACTATGTTAAAGTGTTATTTCTTTTCTTTTCTATCAATTGAAATATTTTTATACTTTACACGAGAAAAAAAAACCTTTAAAAAAAGAAATAAATCGATATTGGTGCAGATTGTCTAAAACCATTCACATATACCTAACTGTTCCATTCGACTGACATTCTTGGGCTGACACCACATCAAACTCTGAGAAGATCAGTGCCGAAGATACGTCTAATTCTTCTTCTGGCCGTGTCGCAATATTTTTAAGACAGATAGATTAGGACATTAGTTAAGTTTGGGCGAGATAAGCGAAGAAAATGTTTCGAATCGCGTTCGAGAGAATAGAAATGGAATAAATGGTTTTCGAAAAGGATGATCGGGTTGATTTGTCGCTCTGGTCAATGTTTATTCGATGAAGTAGGATGATAGTGGTACCGTTTGATATTTGTGGGTGTCGAGGCGCTTTTTTTCTATTTTGTTTTTGGCTTATATGTGGTACTAGGCTTTTTATTAAATGAATGGACACTGTTGATTTGTTTTTTTTTTCTAGTTTGTTGTCCAGACGGTTTTGTTCTTTTTCTAGTTGTTTCAGTCATCCCTTTGAGTAATGTTTATACTGTGTAGATATTTTACTGAGGCAGAATTTTATATAATTATATTTAATTAATTTTTTTGGGATAGCCAACTATATATACATATACATAAATAAGAGGGTTTAGAAATAGCACGTACAAAAAAAGAAAAAAGTAAGAACAAACAGACAAAAAAAGGACAAACTAGTCAAAATCAACTAAATTAGTTAATTGTTAGTAGTTAGATTTATTGAACAGTTTCCCATAATTTTTTTATATTTGATGTTTCCCTTAACTCACACACGTCTTCAAAATTTTCCATAAATTTCTTATAGGATTTATGTCCTACGAATGTTTATCGTTTATTCACACAAGTGAATAAACATTTCAATCCAAAAAATACTATTGGTTGCGTCAAACATGGTGGTGGCAATATTAGAGTTTAGGGTTCATTTTTATATGCCGGAGTTGACATATGGTTTTCGGTTCAGATTAAATCATATCCGGATGATGCTAACATGGTTAGCGAAACGTGCGTCGAGCAGTTCAAAAGTGATTTGGTGTTTAGCGGTAAATCTCTTCAAGTTTATATGGTTTTGGCTTTAAATCGTACCTGAAGAGGCTTTATGTGGAAAGAAAAAAAATTAATTATTTTTGAAAAGTGGAATTATACAATTGCCTGAAATGGAAATTTCGTATGGCCATTATGTGGAGTCGGCTTAACGAATCATACTTGATAAATATCATAGTTATTTGGTCTACTTGCGCCATCTCTATGTCAGGCCCAGAACTTTTCGAACAACCCTTCTAGGAATAAAAAATTGGAAAATAGAAATCGAAAACTTCAATAATAAATTTAACTGAAGTATCCGATACTTGATGGAAATTAATTTTAAATAAATAAGCAAAGATTAATATCTAAAAATTTCCACTATACTTAAAAATTGTAATAATTGTTTCGATACACAGTGCCTTTTTCAAATTCTTTCAAGTACATGCAATTTTAAATATAGTGGTAATTCTTTGCTTATTTAATAGAAAGCTTGTTTAGATATAGTACAGGAACAGTATTTCAATCGTTTCCCCTATAAAATATATTAGTATTCTTTTAGATTTGTAAATGCAACTTAGTCGGGTCTTTTTTATTAACCACGTGTTCGTCGAAACTAGTACACGATAATCGCATTCAAACAAGTCCCTCTAATCTCTGGAAGATTTTTTGGCTCTGCGGTGTTGAACAGTATCTATTTTTGTCGATTTTCCACGAAAGCACGTTCTGGCAAAGTTAAAAAACTAACAGGCCGTGTCGAAGCCACGCCTTTAAACGTCCACTTTTAATGTTCGCTCTCTCTGTGTATTTTCTTTAATTAGTGATGTCGGATACGTTGGATCGACAATCAGTTGTATTTTGTTATTTTTTCTATAATAATATAATAAAGGGTGTCCCAATAAGTACTTCGGGATTTAAATTTAGCGCCGATTTTCAACGACTTATATCTCGCTTGTGTCACCTAGAGATCGGTAATTTAACTATGAGTCATTTAACAATGGAAGAACATGTTAGAATTGTGCAAACTTACTATGAAAATTCCCGTTATTGCGTAAAAACGTTATCATGTCTCAAGTGGTAATGCAATTCGCAGACTTATTCGAAAATTTAAGTTTTCTGGTTCGGTTATTGTTTTAAAGATGCATTTGGAGAATATTATTTTTAAACCATAACTACCATGTCTCTGGCTTTTGAAATTGTTGGTTTTACTTAAAAAATAAATTCTGAAATATCTATTGGGATACCATCTATAATAAACTTATTCTACTTTTTTAATTCTAAGATGTACAGCTGGCATTATAAACAATATCTGCCAGAGAGAAGTGACAATACCATTTATTTCGGTCATCGTCTGATTATTCCATTGTAATTTGTATTCATATTTTTTCATGTTCATGATTAATTCTTTCAATTTAGTTCAATCAATCTTAATGAAAAAGGAACCGAAAACATCAATTAAAAAAGTGCGTACTTCGCATTGAAACAATTTTTACAATAAATATCCATCAACATTTGATCGAATTAGAGGATTTGGAAAGAATCTTCCTTATATTAGCTTCTCCGGACAGTTTCTAGGGATTTTTTTAAGAGAAAAAGAAACGTAAATAGTTTATGTAAATATTTTTTAATCTGTTATGTAATTATAATTATTATTATTTACTAATTTTCGCTGTAATGCCTTTTTGTCAATAATTAGCATCTTTATTGCTCTATCTTGGAAAATGTCAGCAGGTTGATTTTCACCTCTTCTTCCGTTTTAAAAGATTTCACTTTTAAACAGTTTTGGAGGGATGAGTAATGGGATAGTAATTCTGATCATTTTTTCAATTGCTGCTTTCAGCTGATTTAATTGTGAACATTTGAGGCCGGTGTTGATGGTTTAGTTACCTATAAGAAGCCCGAAGTGTATCCTTTCAATCTCACCAAAGACAAATCATAATTTTCTTCGCACGAAGGCCGCCTTTCGCCGTAGTTAAAACCGCTGATCCTGCGAACCTCCATGATTTTGTCATTGAACCTTACTGTATACAATCCACCTTTCGTCACCAGTTATCATCCGCTTCAGAAATTTTGTTTCAGCATGAGATCTCACGAAGAGATTTCCTCCAGCAGATTTTGGTTACTAAATTCATGAGGTTGATTTGCCAATATTTATCTTATCTGCTATCTCAGGGACTGTGGTGCGAATCATTATTCCAAATTTTGGAAGAAGGACTGGATCTGAAAACGCTGGCAATTATTAAAGCAACACTAACTAACACAAGGTCAAAGGTTAAATTCATGGGAGACTTCAGAGCTCTTCGAAATTAAAACTGGAACGAGACAAGGCGATGGATTCTCACCCCTTTTATTTAAATGTGTTCTAGAAAAGAATAGAATTTTGACCAGCCTATTAAACTGGGGAGAATCAACATCGAAATAGATTGTTTGGCATTTGCTGATGATCTAGCAGTTTTAGCTCAAGATATGTTAACGGCACAAAAACAGATTGAAATCTTAAAAGAAACAGCAGAAAAGGTAGGACTCTAAATTTCTTTTAAAAAGACACAATACATGACCTGCAACAGACTAAGAACACCATTTCTAAAAAGAAAATATGGTAACATCAGACGAATCTCTCAATTTAAATATTTGAGTGAAATAATCATGGAAAACGGGTTGGAAAAAGCGGTCAATAAGGGTAGATGTCAAAAAATGGAAATGGCATTGAGACTTACACAAAATATTTACAACAAACAATGTATATCTAAAAACACAAAACTGAGACATTACAACACAGTTATTAAATCAGAATGTCTATATGGCGCAGAAACGCTTATTTTGAATAATAAAAAAGACATCGAGGAGATTGAAAAGAAAGAAATAAAAATCTTAGGTCTCGAACAAATAAATAGCACAACATACCGACTTCGAGAAAACCAAGAAATCAAACAATATACAGATAAAACACATCAAACGGATGAATCCAAGTAGACTAACTTGACAAATAGTTGAATTTTATGAAAATAGGAGTAGAGCTAAAATAGAAACAATTAAATGGATTGCTGCAATTAAAGAGGATCTAAGATCAGCAAATATTATACAAAGTGAAATTCAGGATAGAAACTGTTTCAGACATAAGATTAACGTTAGGGAGGTTGGCCAGAGAGAAAAATGTAGGAACACCGAAACAACTTGGTCTGACGAAAGGAAAAACGCTCAATGTGCCAAATTGCCAAATAGCATGTAAAAGCTATGGAATTCTAAAAGTGATTTTAACCATAAAACATTAATTATTACTAAAGTTTAATTTACGCCCAGCGAAGCGGGCGGGAAATAGCTAGTATTAGATATATACTTCTCTATCAATGATTAATTTCTGAATTGATTGGTGGAAAATATTAAAACCTTTTTCATGCATCTAATATTAATTTGTCGCAATAAACTGGTTGGTTCGTAGTTTGTGTAGACGATTCATATTGGCGGCAAAACACCACATAAAAAAGACCGCGTTAATACACGCGATACGGTATTTGCATATAAATTATGCGTTTTAATTTTAAACCCACCTGTAAAAATGTTCATTCATTTCGTGGCGCCTTAATCATACATGTGTACGTTACAAGTTGCCTTTTATGAAAATACTTAAAAGCGTCAATTTCGACTTATTTAAGCTGGCTTTATTCGTCGTGGGTAGTGCAATATTATATTTTCACAGTGTATAATTGTATTTATTATACGTTATTTATAGGATCTGACTCCGTGTCATCTCCTTTTTTTTTATTAATAAAGAACTTATCTTTTAATGCAATGCATAATCTTCTAAATATATATTTTAAAATTAATCACCATGGGCAGTAACAAAATAATTTGCTTTTGAGGTTTTTAGTTATTCACTGTTTAGCACCACTTCTATGTCTTCCAAATGTCGGTTAACGTTAATGTGGGATACTACTAATTTCCCTGAAAGTTCCTAGTGCTTGTTCTAGGATCTTCATCCATAGCTAGTTTTAAAACATTGGCATCGAGTGATCGTGAACGATCTGATCTTCTCCTAAGCGATGCAGATTGATATTGCACCTGCCTCGTCTACTTCGCAAATCTCACGAGGGGCGTAAGTCGCTTTGAAACCATTTTGAAAATAATTTCTTGCCCTAATGTTGCGACTTATTTTACTCATTTTAACGGTTTTGTTAAACACCGTCAACTGGATATTTCGCAGTGGAATCGCTTTAATACTGAAGAAAAAAAGTTTTTTTTGGCGGTGCAATGAATTAAAATAGGCTAAAAAATTGCTCCCAATCCAAGATTGCAAGAACTTGACTAAGGAGTCGAAAAGGGACGAAAACTTCATGATCCAGAAACCAAGTGTCAAAGTGCGGAATGGAAGCACCCGAGCGAGCCAAATCCGAAGGAAAACCATCTCGAGAAGTCAAAAATCAAAACAATGTTGATTTGTCTCTACGATTGGAGGGAATTTGCGAACAAGGAATTGATTCCACCTGGTCAAACGATCAATTTTGTGTTTTATCTTGGTGTTATGAAAGGTCTGTTGTCGCGTATTCGTCATGCGCGGCCGCTGGCGCTTGTTGCACGATAATGCGCCGGCCCATTGCTCGACGCTTATCACTGATCTTTTGTCCAAAAATAGCATTTTAACCATCAATCATTCACCATACTCGTCGATTTAGCTCCCTGCGAGTTCTACCTCTTCGAAAAACTTCATTTGCCTATAAAAGGACAGCGTTATAGCAACACTGAAGCCATTCAAAGGCCGAGCTTAAAAATTCG
Source organism: Cosmopolites sordidus (assembly GCA_031761425.1). Lineage (NCBI taxonomy): Eukaryota > Metazoa > Arthropoda > Insecta > Coleoptera > Curculionidae > Cosmopolites > Cosmopolites sordidus. Next base: position 226,445 of record JARFXV010000916.1, read on the forward strand.
TTCGTCAACCTAATTGAGCGTGCAAAAAATTGTATTGACGCGCAAGGAGACTATTTTGAATAAATTTTGATTTTTGCCGAAAAAAATAATATATATATTTTATTTATAATTTATTTTTAATATATTTTATTTTATTATAATATACTTATAATAATATATATTATAATAATATATTTATTATTAATATATTTTATTTATTTATAAGTCCTGTTTGCTGTGAGACGCAGCTTGTATAATTCATTATTAATAAGCAAAGAAAAAAACAAAAATACTTTTGTGATTTCGTAGTAATAGATAATCTTCATTTTTTGTATTGTCCATGCGCTCAAGATCCCAACAACTCAAATCTTCTGAACTTTACTACTTGCTTAATCATTGGTTTCTTATAGAGTTTATAAATGTGTCGGTATAGAGTTTATAAATGTATCGGTTTGTACGTCTCTCCCTTGTTTCATTTATCTTCTTGCCTTCATGTATTCTTCAATATCTTATTTAGCTTCCGTGTCTCGCAGGTTTACAGCATTGTCTATCAAATCATTGTTTAATCCAACTACGTCCTTTCACCAGTCTCAGTTCTATTTCTGCTTTTTCCTAAATACATATTACTTTATGTTTCTTTAAAGCTCATCCTTTCATTGCTAGTTTGTATATCTAGGGTTTCTAATCTCGTATTTGTGTGGCTGCTCTTCAGTCTCATATATTGACTCTTTGGTATATTAATCTTTAATCCAGTCTTCGGTGCTGCAGTTACTAGTTGTTCTGCTAGTCCTTCATACCTATAGCGCCTTATTGTCAGCATATGCCAGGCACTAGTGACTTTTATTTAGAATTGCACCCCGTCTGTTTATTCCGCAGTGTATATGTCTTCTAATCATAAATTAAATAACACCACCAGATTGAAATCATCAATGAATATCAACACAATACTTTGTTGAATGATTTAATAATTTGATTTAAATGCATAATAGCAAACAATACCATGTAGTATGGAAAAAAGTGATCGAACTCAGAAGGACCACTTTCAGACAATGCTATAAGCTGAACCTACGTATCTGTATAGAACGGAGCGTATATAAATACCGATCGTTAGACGTATTAAAAGTTGGGCGCCTGGTCGAGTAAACATTTATCGTCGGAAGGCGCCACGTTATTTTCGATGTATATGTACTTAGATCGTTTCAAAATAAATCTGAAGTATCTGGGTGCGAGTTGGACGATAGTAGCGAACGAACCTATCGAGGACGTTTAAAAACTTTATTGTGTCTGTCGGTTTGGTGTCTGAAAATGTGACGTTGATAAGGTCGTGGACTAGTTCGCTCACACAATACGAGGACCATTCTACAGGGTGTGCCAGTTACTCACTTTAAACTACAAACGATTATATACTTAAAAACATTACTTACTACTAGAGTATATTTCTTCTTCTCTTGATGTCACAGCCGTCAGTTCAGTTTTTGATGTTTAGTGGTTCTTCATCATCTCTTCTTACATTGTACTGTCACATATCACAATATCTAGACTTTTGTATAATTACTTGAGTTCGAAGTTATACCTGATCATCGAATTGCCATTATCATTCACAGCACCAAAAAGCCTCTTGACTACTTTTCTTTCAAATACAGTAAGCTCTCGCGAACTGCGATTTCCTCAACCGCGGTTTTGATTATACGCGGTTTTATCTTGCGGAATCGCCTAGACTAAATTTTCAATCGAAATATGTAGCAGCGCCATGCATTTTCGTCGCAATCTCGTACGAAATGCTACTCTAATTTTCCAGGAATTGTTTTATTGCCTTTTTCGCATGACGCACGGCCGTTAGTTATGCATTTACTAAGTTTGAATGTATCAAACGAAGTTGGTGATTAGGGAGAATCTTGTCATTTTCGTGAGTTTAATTACGTAGTTATATGTACATGTCCTAATTTTAAAATCTAATGATGTCTACAGGTTAAGATTTTGTTAAAATGAAGCGAAATCTAATGACTCTTGATACAACAATTCAATTGTTGATTGTCATGCTGCAGGTGAAACGTATGCGAGTGCCGCAAAAGAGTTTAAAGTGAATGCACCGACAGTAAGAACAATAAAAAAGAGTGAACAATCCTTTCAGGCCAGTGTTTCGTGAGGTACTAGTACCAGCATTAAAGTTAGGTGTTTCTCTCGACCTCTAACCATGGAAAAGATGGAAAGAGCGCTCGAAATTTGGATAGAAGATCAAACAAAAAAAAGAGTACCTCTTAGCAGCCGAAGTCAGATGATAGGGTTACTCTTCTCTTTTGCTCTAATGCTTCAGGTAACCACATCATAAAGCCACTGCTCGTATACAAATCTCTTAACCCACGTGCTCTAAAAAATAAAAACAAAAACGATCTGCCGGTCTTTTAGAGGGCGAATCAAAAAGGTTGGGTGACTGCAACATTATTTACAGACTGGTTTCCGAGCTGCTTCGTACCTAGTGTTAGGCAATATTTGACAGGCGCATATATTTGGCGTCAAAATCGTGGCCATACAAAGCTTACTACTTATTGATAATGCTCCCGGCCATTCTGAATCTCTAAAGTTTGTTGATCCAAACATAGAAGTTTGCTTCCTCCCTCCTAACACTACATCACTTATACAACCATTAAATCAGGTAATAATATCAGCATTTAAAAGATATTACGTCAAGCGAACTTTCAGTTATGTATTGAATATCATGGAGCAAAAGAGCATTCTCACTGTTACTGAGAGTTGGAAAGCTTTTAATATCGCCCATTGCATAACATTTATCAAAGAGGCAGGGGATGAGTTATGTTCAACAACATTGAATTCCTGTTGCAGAAAGTTATGGCCAGAGGTTGTGGCCGATATGTTAGCAGTTCCTGACAAAGCAACATAAATTGAAGACATTGTAAGAATCTTACACCAAATTCATGACGATGGTTTCGACGAGTTGCAACCAGGTGACGTTGAAGAAGTTATAGCTTCTTGCTGCTCGTGAACTATCAGAATCAGAATTGTTTGAAATACATCAGATGTCAAAGACAATACAGACGATGAGATCCCAACGAGGCAACGACTACTAAGATGACTACTACATCCCTAAAATTTAGGTACTTTAGAAAACATTTTATTAACCGCATAACAACTGCAAGATTTGGTCTATGATGAAGACTTTTCACTAGATCCAAAAGAGATCCAAAAGGAGCTCACAAAAAAATAAAACAAACAATTTTGGATTATTTTCGAAAATAAGTTTTTACCTTTATAACAAAATTAATATGTATTTACATAATTATAAGAACGATATATATATATATATATATATATATATATATATATATATATATATATATATATATATATATATATGTATTGTGTGTGTACACTTTTACATACATATGTACATATTTTACATTTTTTTGTTTTCAAGTGTGACCCCAAAAAATTCCTCGTCAACCACGGTTTTGCCAACCGCAGCCCTCTATCCGAAACGGAACCTCCGCGATGGATTACTGTATTGCAAGAATTTCTTATGTTTTCTTTGTAAGGGTCCACGACTCGTAGCCATAAGTGACTACTGACCGAATGAGTCTTTTATAGATCGTGACTTCCTGTTCTCCTCTTCGATTAGTTCTCATTTCCATCATATTTGTTTTGTCTATATTTATTTCTAGACCGGTTCTTTCGATCGACTCTATTAATGATCTTTTCGATTTATAAAATATGTTTGGGTCAGCTGCATACCCTACTATCTGTTTTTATTGATTTATCACCATTCCATTTACGTCTCTGTTTGCTTCACTGATGAGCATGTTAAACAAGACTGGTACTAATCAATCTATTTCCTTGTTGCAAACCTTCTTCAACCTCAAATTTTACTGTGATGTGTTATTGAATTTTTACTGCTTCCTTATAGGTTAACATCGTCATCCTCATTAATCTAATGAGCTTAGCTGGTATTCCAATTGCCTCAATGGCCCCATACACTACTAATCTTTGTACGCTGTCTTATACCTATCTGAAGTGTATACTGTTGTATACTGTTTGACGGGTTATGAACAACTAACCTATTGTTGAGTATTTCTATATACAAGGGTAGTCTGAAAAGTTTCCAACCTCAACATGAAGATGGCGTTACTCGTCAAAAATATTCTGGAAATATAATTGCACATACGTTGAAAAATAACCTTGACAATTTCAACCCTATAAGATGCTCATTTGTTATCTAACAGTTATTTATGTCAGTCGATATTAGTGTTTCTGTAAAAGGACTGTTAAACAACAGGTTATCTTTCAACTCATGCCCAATTATAGAATAAAATTGACTGAATATAGACCAAAATATTTTTGACTAGTAACACCATCCTCATGTTGAGGCTGGAAACTTTTTAGACCACCCTCGTAAACCCTTTCTTAAATTCCCTCATTCCTTCTTCGATATATGACAATATTCTTTGCCTTACTAGGTTTGTTCTAGAGTATACTTATTCAGAATGATTTCCTTTCATTCTAAATCACTGCGTCAATTCCTTTCCTGAAATGCTTGCATGCCCCCTGTAAAACCTACTTATCTAAATTCGAAAATGCCATTTCAATAGTGGTCTGTAGATATACTACGTTAGTGATCCTTTCAAGAAAGCCCATACATAATAGTCTAATGGATTCAAATCTGTACTATTCAGAGACCAGAACTTTTTTATTCAAAACATATTCGGTTTTTGATCAAATAGCTCTTGTGTGTAGGTAAATCATCCTATTGAATGATATATGGTTTTCCGGAGATCACAATTTATGATCAAGGTTTTCAGTAGATTAGTCAGAATGTTGACAAATCAACTTTTCAAGAACTTGGCGGGCTCAAACTCAAAATCTAAAGCAGCATTGTTAAGTTTGTCTAACGCAAATTCACTAACAGTTGTTATTTCACGTCTAATATCGAGAAAGTAGCGTGGGATTTAAATAGAAAAAGAGAGAGAGATAAAGACAATAAAAATGACGTCTTTGGAATAGGACATCTTCCTGATTAGAAGAGAAAAAACTGTTAAATAAAATAATTAAATGCGGAGATATATCTAAAACCGTCTGAAGAAGTGCCGTGGTCGCGTGGGCAGACCGTGGGCTACAGTTCACTTGGCAATGCCTACATTTTTTTTCTCTCATTCTTTAATTACCTACTTTACTATTGATTTTACTATGCATAATTCTCTTTGATTAAAACGCTATGGTATATAAATCGTAAACGTTTACGAACAGTTATTAAATAGAAAAATTCTTTTATGCCACACAGAATGTTTATTATCCGAAAACAGGCATAATTATGTACAGTGAATAATTCATAATTCATGATAAATACCGTACATGCTTGTCCAAGAACAGAGGCGTCACCTGAAGGAATTCTTTGTATCAGTTGTTTGTAAACAATATTTGTCCTCTGACAAATATTGATTTTCTTTCTTTAATTATATTTTTTTCAGATCAGGTGAATCTGGAAATTTTCACCAATATTTTTAAGGGGTGTTCTGTTGGTTCCTTTAGCGACCATCAGAACGTCGATCGAGCATCCTTCAGACCAGTTTGGGGTCGTATATATATATATATATATATATATATATATATATATATATATATATATATATATATATATATATATATATGCGAATTTTGACACTACAACCTAGGAAAGCTATATTAAAAAATATGCATTCTCGGTACAAAGGTAAACTCTAAGAAAAATAAGTTTTCAAGCTCAAATTCAGTGTTTGGTTGTTATTTTAGTAACCGAAATTTGAAAAAAAAGTTTGACTTCAATTATTTAAATAATTATATCGGTAACCCGATATTATTATATTATTCATACATAATAACATTCTGCAAATATTAAACTTTATCATGTGATATTTTTATTTTATAAAGTTGTGAAATTAATAGTGGAAAAATAGAAACATCTGTGGCGGAAATCATTCTACCATAAGAGACTGTGTATAAGAACGGTTTAAAAATATCATTATTCTAAAACACTAAACGGTGAATAACTTTCAAATAATTCAATTACATATCGATGGCGTCATATCAGAAGGGCGTAAGAGCCACCCATGGAATTGGTTTATTTAATCAATCCCTTTGATATATCAGAAGGGCGTATGGTTTCATAAATATTAACGCCCCATTCTAAGTAGTTTTACTTTCCTGTATGAACCAACTTTGCAAAATTCTAATACCAGAAAGGCATATGTTCCATTGAAAGGCGTGAAACTGTTTCTTGAAGAACTACCGGCAAACACTAAGCATGTAGTTTTACATTCAGATTGTTGTCCAGAACAAAACATGAATGCTATCATGGTATACATGCTCTACCAAGCAGTCCAAACCATAAGGAATATTGAAATTTTTGACATGAAATTTCTTGATCTTGGACACACGCACATGCAGTGTGATTCCATGCATGATGCTACAATTGAACATGCTGCGGAATATGCCAAAATTTATTTATCAAACGACTGGTTAATCATTAAGTTGGCAGCTAAAAAGAGGCCTTACAAAGTGAAGACACTTGATCATACTTCATTCATAAATTACATAGAAATGCAGCAAAAAAAAGATTATGGGCTAATACTTTAAATTGGAAGTAAGTAAAATGGGCTCGAGTAGAAAATCCAAACCTAATACACTGTTGTATAAAAATGAATATTGGGAAAAAGGATTTGCTACTATTACAACTTCTAAAGATCAAAAAGCTAAAAACGCCCCGGTCAATGTTCCTATATTCCTATATTCTGAAAAACTTGCTCTAAGTAAGTTAAAGTATGGCTATTTGGTATCTATGTGCCAAGGCAAAGATACTATAATCCCCTCAGAATGTAACAATTTGTATACTTCTATACCAGTAATAAATACTTCCCATGGTTCTGATGACGAGATGTCCCTGCACCAAGGAACAACTCGGATATCCTAATATCAGGCGTATGAACCAAAAAACATATATTGGCATGGGACTAGATGCAACATTTTCTAAAAAATTGTAATGTTTTCATCTTGCTATAATAGCAAAAACAACAATTTCATTGCAAATTTTGATTTTTAAAAAGGTAACTTTTTGGTTCATACGCCCTTCTGATATGACGCACTCGATATCATTTCTCACAATTACCGAATTTTTTAGACTTGGAAACTCGTTTTTTTCCATAAGATTCGCTCGTACGTAGGTAATATTTAAAAATAAAATTAAATATTTTTCTATCCATTTATTCCTTTCAGCATGAATTTGGTTTGTTTTTTTACAAAAAATGGCAAATTTACACGTTAATGTGAAAGTTGAAATTACTAGAACTAATTTTTAACTTCATAACACGTTTTAAAACACTTTAAATTAAGAAACACGTGAATTGTTTTATTCTATTATTTTTAAAAATATATTATTAAAAAAAAAATACTTTAAACCTACTGACGCCCCTTGTGAGATTTGTTAAGTAGAAGGGGAAGGTGCCTTATGAATCCTCACCGCTTAGCTCTGGTTCAAAAATTTCGGGACGTTAGATAGGGGAGGCGCAGGTCATCTACGGTTTCTCGATGCCGATGTTTTAGGAGCAACTGTGGCTGCAGATCCTAGAACAATCACTAGGAAACTTTCGAGGGAATTAAGAGTATCCCACGCTACCGTTAAGCGGCATTTTCAGGTTTAGTGACGGTGCCAAAGAGCTGTACCTCAAAAAGTAAATACTTTATAATTACGCTCTAGTATTTCGGATATACATTGGCTGTTTCGAAGTTCGATTTTTTTTTTGGACAACCTACGTATTGCTGTAATGTGTTGACGTTTCTTTAAATTATTTTAATGTAGTTAAAAAATTCTTGTAGAAATTTAAAATATGCCATAACTTTACATTAACGTGCCATCATCAGTAATAATACACTATCGTTTGCATATAGAGATCCATATTATAAAAAGAATATAATTGTTTTCAAGTTAAATACACACAAATTATTTGTCGGTTGCAGCTTGCACGTGCTACACAACTTTCTATAATAAACGGACAAAGTGAAATAAATTAAAAACAAAAATATTCGACTATAAATCGAAATAAATGCATTTGTTTTCGGTTGAAGTTGTGGAAAATATTTTCGCCAACAAAGCAGTAATAAATTTGGTTCTCAACGTAAAAAAAATATTCTGAGCAACTTTTCTATCCAACTAAGCAAACCGGATGATATACCGCTTCGTTAATATATTGCTCCCCTATATTTAATGCTATATTATGGCTATTTGGTCGATATATTATGTGAGTAAATTTAAAAATAAAGCAACATTAGATTGTTTTATGATAATGAGATTGCTGTTTTGGAAAGGTTATTATTTTATATACTATTATTATGATCAAAAAATAAAGTGACATAAAAATTTCCACGCTTTATATATCGAATCAATCATGTCCTTGACATCTATATATTAATCAGTGAGGGTCAATGTCAATCTGCCCTAAGCAGTCAAGACATGTTTCCCTCTAGTCTTTTTGATTCTGGTTTTAGAAAGGTTTTTCGGAACAATTTTCCCACGAATTTTCTTCATCCTCAATTCATTGATAAAAATCTGTTGAATGATTGTGAGTCAAATTCAATTCTTCCCCGATCATTTTGACCATCAACCGACAATCAGAATGTACTAGATCTCGTATTCTGTAGATAATTTCATCACTTCTTGTAGGTGAAGGTTTTCCATTGCGAGGTCCATCTTCAATTGAGTATCGTCTTTCTGATAATGCCTTAAACCACATGAAAACCTAGGCCCTTGACAAAACACTGTTTCCATGGGTTTCTTGAAGGTTTACCCAAGTCTGAAATAAAAGCTGATAGCGTACCGTTTCTGGAAATTGTCGTTACTCATTTTCAGAACGCACTAGAAAAATCCGGTTCGCGAAAATAATTGATACAGATTATTCGGTCATTCTAGGGAGTTAAAACTCACATACAGGACGCATTAGATGTTGGCCTGCCTCCCCTCTAAAAGGAAAGCCAACAGTGCTGCTATGTCGGACGCTACGCGACCAGTCTCATTATTTTATTTACACACCACGCACTTGTTTTTGGAGTCAAATGATACGGTTACAAGAATAACCTTCAAACGATCTAAGAGCTAAAGCACAGTGTCTGATGTTTCTTTTTTGAAATAGAGCTACAGTTACGTAAAATCCTTAATGAATGAATAAATAATTAAGTATTTATAAAGCAGCATACACTGTACACAATTCAACTTAAAACGTTTAAGTAAAATTTGTTTAATTCTAAATTTAAAAGAGTTGTAAATCCTGTTGAGTGGTCTTATATGATAAAAAAATGTTTAATATTTTGTCAGTATATATAATTTTATCATTTTCTTTAAGTGATGGTAATTTTGTTGATGGTTTACCCAATAACATTAAACAATAACAAGGAATATTATTCAGAATTCTAATTTTATTGGTAATGTGCCTTGATTCATGGACCTATTAAACCGACCGAACTCTCTATTACATCCCGTTAAGGCTTTTCAATTAATGAATGAAACGGAGTTTACGTGGGCGATACTATCGTAGAGGCTTTACGCTTTCAATGTCGTTAAACTTTCCTATCTGTCAGCCTCTTTGTAATCACCAATAAAGTGCTCCCTCTGACAAATGACTTTGTCGTTTGCACCAAGCCCAATATTGTTCAGGAAACTGTACAACAATATTGTTCATTATCGTTATTTACAGTAATATTTTATTTTATTTTTTATAATAATTTATTAGTTAAACATTTTAGTTAAACATTATGAAAACATTTTTTTTTCAAGCATTTAACTGAAAATTAACTTTTTTTTTATGTGAACACTTCTACAGAAATAAATAATATTTACAATCTTTTGATAACACGTTTGACTATTTACATTAGTATTTCTCTTGAATTACGTGGCATATTTATTATCTTATTTTATGATCTTTCATCAGCCTACATCCGGATCGATATCCAGCAGCCCCTTGCCAGTTTTTGATGTGCTGTAGTCCTTCTGTGTCTTTTGTATCATTATCCTATCTTTGATCTACCTCTATTTCTGTTACCCCCTACTCATCTCTCCATTAGTCACCTTGGTATTCGGCTTTGTAGCATTCTCACCTCTGAGCCGTATCCCTCCCATCTGAATCGCTGAATCCTCACATGGTCTACAATATTCAGATTTTTTCGTGCCTTAAGAAGATGTATGTTTTATGAACAAAATTACTATTGTTTCCAAAATTTTTACAGGATGCTTCAAAAAAAACCTACTTACTTTTTTTATATATAAAATTTGCACCACTCTCCCCTATCTATTCCACTGTTTTTTTAGCAGTACTACCAAATTATGCCTCATAGTGATGTGTATTATGCCTGCAAGTTTCAACTTTGACTTTCAAATTCAACATTCAAATTTGGATTAAAAACTTTGCTGGGCCATGCTTCTGTAATTAAATTCTAAAGATTAAACGATTTTCGTCATTTTCAATTGTTATAACCATAGCAGGCTTTACGACATACAGTTGCTGACCACCCTGTATATATAAAGTGTGTCCCGAAAGTGAACGTCAAGCGGGTGACGGGCGAAAGGCTTACCAGTTCCAAAGGTTATATTGAAATTCGATACCCTAAGCTATATCTTTTGGTACTGTGATCACAAATTTCCCAATTTTTCAGTGATATTTTATATAACGTGATCTTAAATAACCATGCTATTAATCGCAGTTACAAATCATACAATGAACGTTGTTAATTTAGTAAAAAAAGGTTCAGTGAGTCGTGGTTTAATAAATTGTCAGGTAACTTTGACACTTCATCTGAAAAAAAATGTATTACACCATCCTGGGAAAGTTATTTCAAACGATGACCCATTTAGTCAAGATTTGAAAATGGTACAATTTTCTTTCCACTTTTCACTCACACTTTTCTTTCCACAAAAAATATTATTGCTTATTTTTTTTTTGCAAAAGGATCACATTTCAAAAAACTCATACCATGAGAAAAAAATACTTTTGTGTTCTCAAAAATGGACTTCACCAGTGTAAGTGAGATGGACAGATGTGATAGAGTGAGATATATAGTGACGCTGTGAGATATATATTTTCCTAAACAATTTCGTGTATCGATCAGTTCGTTCTGTATGAAGAGTCACGACGTTTCGCCATAATTTCATTTGGCATTTTCAAGTGTTGTTTCCATTTGATGTTTAGTGGGAAATTTTTTAAGTTTAGCTTAATACTCCTAAGAAGTGAGAACAATAATAGGGCTTTGGATGCATGTGAAAGCATTCAAATAGCAAAATGAATAAAAACCATGAGTCAAAATAAGGGATCTATTCCAGGCGACTTTTGGAATTAGTAATGTAACGCTTGGTTAATTAATGGCTCATGATTTTTAACCGCTTTATTAGATACGATTATTATATAAACAGAACATAGCTTAGTTTAAAATTACATAAAAACGCCTCCTGATGATGCTAACATGGTTAACAAAACGCGCATCGAGGGATTAAGAACAAATGAATTGGTGTTAATCGCTTTGGGAGTTTAGTTTAGCATTTTGATACATTGAAGATCAATGAACTTACACTTTTCTTTTGGACTACTTACACTTTCGCGTTGTGCAAGACATGGTACGATAATAAAGTAAAAATATCAATCTGAGTTTAAACAGTGTGACGCACACGTCGAAATATAACGTGTACGACGACCTTTACGTCCCAAAGTTCCATTTGAATGGTCGAGGCGCCGGACAAGATAAAACTCCATTTGCATGGGAAAGAGAGAACTGTTTACGTTCCGATTCTGGTCCGAGTTGAACGCTATCGGTCGAAATTGTACGACTACGGCCTTTTTTTTATCTACCGAAAGCTTTTAAGATGTAGAGGTAACCTGAACTGAATGCCGAATGGTTTCCTCAGTTATCATTGGGAGATTGAATGGCGAAAAAATGTAATGGTCACTTTTAAGTGGGTTGGATGAATCGAGTTGGCGTGGGAGCTCATTGGTTTCCTTTTTCTCTTATTACGATAAGCAATTTGTTTTATTCTATCTTGGTGGTTATATATTTTTATTGCTTGGAGGATGTTTAAATTCTTTGGGGCAAATCTATCGAGATAAACCACTAATTTGTTTTATTTTTTTTTTACTTCAATTATTATTATACCATTTAAAAGTTCAGGTTTAAAACATACATAAATACTAAATATTAGGTCTACCTATAAGTAGTCGTTTTTTTTTAATTTTAAAATAATACTGTCTACTGACAATAATTTAACTTAATATAACATAATCTATATTCTAATTAAATATATTGATATTTAGTGTGCTTATTGTTAAATTATGAAAAAAAAATCTTGCGAACCCTATAAAAATGGAAGAGCAGAGGGTAGATAAGTCTCATATTAGGCATTTGATGCTTTATGAAATTTTAAAGAATAATAATGTTATTAATGCTGTTTAATCTGGTGCCTTGGATGGCAGAACATGTGAGCATTGTAACATACTAACATGCAACACATTAAAAGGTTGCATATTAATATGCAACATATTAATATGCGATATATTAATCTGCAACATATTAATATGCAACATATTAATATGCAATATATTAATATTATGCAACATATTAATATTATGCAATGTGTTAATATGCAACATATTATTATAAGCAACATATCTGTATTAATATGAAAACTGCAGTTAAATAAATGTTTACTCATCTTAAATTGGACTGAAGACGTTCCGCAAAATGTTTCTCAATGAAAAAAAATGTTTTAATTCTCTTAATGAATTCTAGATGCGTCATGTTAGATACAATCTCAGTTTTATGAGGAACAGAAAAACTGACAAGAGGAAAAGATAAACAAACAACATTTTAATATTTTGTGGTCTTTCTACCACCTTTAAAATTTTCTTTTGGTAATTCAAAAGTTCTTTTTGATAACGAATCATACAACTATTTGATTGTTGGTATTGTGGAATTTCTTCCCTTGAAACCTGTATACCATTTTTCAAATCTTCCTATTTGTAAATTGTTTTGATTCACTGTAAACTCATCTTGAAAATATCCTCCAGACATTTTCAATGACATGACCTTGTTCTTGTAGCCAATTATTACCTAAACCACACTTTCTCCACCGGTTTCCCATCTCGATAATTTGTTTCTTCCTTCCTGCCATCATGAAAATAAAAGGAAAAACAATTAGAACCATATGAATTTAATTTATTTTTTGTTAGAAGAAAATATGTTTTTACACTGTTCAGTCCATAACATGACCTTTTCAGAGAAAGCCATTTGGGCTAAATTGTGGCGACGATTTAATGCGGGTTTCTTTTTCAATTTTTTCCTTCAATATTTTCTTTACTTTTTGACTTTTTAAAATATATTTTGGACATTACTAACTCTTGTTTGTACTTTAGGCTTCCTCAGCAATTGCTCTTGCAACCTTACAGGAATTCGATGCAAATGTTAAAATTAGTATTTTTTTTTCTTTTTGACACAGTGCATTGCAGTTGAACGATGAGTTCAGTATGTCTTGCCGGCGTTCAGTATGGTTTAATCGGCGTCCTATGTCCCTACATCTGATCCCGTCTACGTGTAACAAAAATAATAAGTATTTCTTCTTCTGAAAATCACTTCTTTTTTTCCCATAATGAATCTCACATTTTTAATTTTTTTTTTATACAAATACACAAGATTAAACTGATGAATAACTAAACTAAATTGATAAATTGTTATAAAACCTCTAGAAGATCAATAAATTTTAAATATAAACAAGTGTGTCTAACATTGAGTCCCAAAAAAAGAAATATTTACTAATAATTGTTTTATATCCTGTTGAAGGTCTATTACATTTTTTCCTTCTCCATATTTTAACATGCATTTGAAATAATTAAAAAATACTACAAAATAAAAATAAAATTTGATAATATTTAAATTTCTTGAAATTTCAATGGTGTGTCTAATATTTTGACACTGAATATATATATATATATATATATATATATATATATATATATATATATATATATATATATATATATATATATATATATATAAATCATACAAATCGCCATATTTAATTAATTTTAATAATTTTCCATGGACATTGATTACATTAAAAGTTAAAAAAAAACATTTTCGGATACTTTAAAAGAGAATTAGCTACAATATGTCTGTATAAATTAAAATTAAAATTATTCTTAAAACCTAATAACAAAATCGTTGAAATTATGAATTGATGAAAGAAAGAAATTAATGTTTAACTGGGACACTAGTAGCGTGTGTTGCCTCCTCTACTTCGGATTACAGTATTTATGAGTCTAGGCATGCTTCTAATTAAATTTTGGATACAGTCTTGAGGAATTTGTTCCCATACTATGATAATTGCATTTTTATGTTCCCTCAAGTTTCTAGGTGCAGGAATATGACGTTTCAAAGCATAATGTAATGAGCAAAATGTAACCTGCTAACTCTGGTCTCTCTAGTAAGCAAGAGCACAGTGGCTGGTCTCCTACTGCCTAATCCAGCTTCATTTAACCGTCTTCTAACTGTTCTGGAAGGAATTGCGACATTGCCGTTAGCTTTGAGTTCATTTATCATCATAGAACTAGTGGCAGTCATGTTTCTTAAATCATATTGTCTAAGAAAATGTTCATCTCGGTCGTTAGTGCATCGTTTTCGCCCTTGCTCTGGCCTCCTAGAATAAGTTACTACTTCAGTCAAACATTTATTTTTTCAATTTTTCAGAGTCACAAATAAGACAGTCTACCATAAAAACGTAATACTTAAAGAAAATCCATTGCAAGTATTTCATAAAACTGTTTATCTTCTAAAAAAGTCTTTAAAACTGTAAATCTAAACGAATTGTTTTGAGTGCTGTCATTAACACATTACGAAACAAAATATTCATAGCCTACTATTTATACAATAACGATCATCTACGATTCGTATATGATCTATTCTAAATGAAAAGGCAACTAGCAAATACGACAGACGATAAAAATTATCGTCACGAAAGCACCAAAGAAGGTAAGAGGCCAGACGGACCGTCGATAAGAGGCATGAGCGATGTCGATGCAGCTGCGACGGCGGGGTGAGGACGAAGAACCACCGCTAATTACAAAAGAAAGAAGTGGAACGGCGCAGATGAGATAGTTGTGGCGCCGACGAAGGAATCTGATGGGTGGCGTAAGTCTGCTGCGAGATATGATTTCCCGCCGGGTTACGGCTGTTAGACCTCCTCCGTATACCTGGACCTGAACGAATTGAAGCGAAGATATCGCGGGACGTCAACCTTTCATCGCGAAATTATATACAGGGCGTTACGTACTTTGTTGTCGTGTTTGATAAACAAATTAAAATTGAATCGCAAAAAAATCTTTAAGCAATATATATGTTGTTTTATCGTGCAGTCTACTTATATTTATGTTTATACATTTTGCGTTGAATAACTATTTATCTATTTTATTGATATTATAACATGATCCTTGAAGTTGAGATTAATATTAATAAAATGTTGGACCATCGTGCACATAATTACGTTACGTTGAAACGGGAGATGTTAAAAAGGAAATTCGACGTCGACCTGCAGCTAGAACAGTTAAATTAATTAAAAAGGTTCTCGAATCTCTTCGAAGAAATTATGACTTGATCTTGCATAACGTTGGCTACAATTGGTTAGGAATTTATTATATAGATTCAGGCTTTATTACATGGAGATCCATTTTATGATAATAGAAAAAAAATCGCGTTGATATCAATATACACAATTAATTATACTTGATAATTGTTTTGTCCAACAATATCTCAAGAATATTTCGATATAATTTATACAGATACAAATATAAACAATAATAACATCTTATCAGAGAAAAAACATTTCTGAGCTGCTGGGTTTATAGTTAAACTTAATATAACATGGAAAATAAAGCTAATAAAATATTTATGAGACTATAAAATTGATGCTTGCATAAAAATAAAGACAAAAAACAAAATGAAAAAAACTAATATAAATATTATTTCTTTTTCTTATTACTGTGATGCTACAGCCCGTCAGTGAGCCTTAACCTCCTTAACCTACCTCTCCAACCGCCCCGCCTATCTGACCCATCGCTGAACCCTCACATAGTCTCCAATATCCAGATCTTACAATATCAATATCAATATCTGTATATAATTGCTTGTGTTACACCTGAAGATATACCGGATTCTCTAAAATCGGTAATCATTCGCAGCACCAACAATTCTTCTGAGTACTCTTCTTTCAAATATTGTAAGCATATATTCTGTTTCTTTATGAATGTTCACGTCGCACAGTTATAAGTGACTACTGGCCGAATAAGTGTTTTATATCTCTTAACTTTCGCTTTTCTTTGCATAAATGTAGATCTTAGCTTTGCATAAATGTAAAAACAAGTGAAAATTTAATTGAATTTAATTGAAGAAGAACTAACAGAAACCATAGAAAAACTTTAACTGGGAAAATCACCTGGGGGCGACGAAATTACTCCGGAAATGCTGAAATACATGGGACCACATGCAAGAAATTCACTTTTGAAACTGTTTAACTCAGCGTGGAAAAACAAAAGAGTTCTAAAAGAATGGACTAATGCCTTGATCATACCAATATACCAGAAAGGAAATAAAAGAGAATGCACGAATTACAGAGGTATATCATTACTATGTATAATAGCAAAAATGTACGAAACTATATTAGAGAGAAGATAGTGGAAATTGACAATACGCTACTAGACAAGCACAGCGGATTCAGGATAAATCATTCTGTACAGAACCATATTTTCACCCTTCAACAGATAGTATAAAAAGCAAGAGAGAATAATAGAACAGTATATCTATGCTTCATAGACACGGGAAAACTTTTTGATTCAATCAAAAGAGAAACCATCTAGAACAGCTTAGAGAAGAAAAATATATACAAGGGTCTTATCGAAGCCACTAAAAGCATGTACCAAACCACAACAGACCAAATTAGATCTCCCAATAGAGTATGTGTTTCTTTCACCACAATGTGGAAGTGAAACAAGGAAGAAATCTGAGTCCACTACTGTTTATACACACAATAGAAGAAATAATTAAAATATGTAAGAATAAATTAAAGTAATTCTACGTGGGATAGGCAAAGATGAAACGAGTTAATGTAGAAATCTATATATTTGCTGACGATATAGTTCTCATGGCAGAATCTGAGGAAAAATTAAAATTCAACATAGGAGTATGGAATGAAGCAGCTGAAAAGGTTGGACTACACATCAATGTAAATAAGACACAGATCATGGTATTGACAAATACTCACGAACATTGCAAGGAGAGAAGAATAATCTTAAACAACATGGAAATCAAACACACTGAAAAGTAAACTACTTACGTACTATTATTAATAATAGGGGAGACCAGGACGACAAGCTGAACAACAGACTGGCGAAAGCAGGGAGATTGCTCCAATCGCTTAGCAGAGGCTTCTTAAACAACAAACAAATATAAAAAAAACGAAATTAATAATATATAAAACGATATATATCCCCACATCAACATATGGATGAACTTGACTGAATTGAATTGAATGAACTTGAATGAACGGCAAAAGAGTAGAGTTCAAGCGGCAGAAATGAGATATCTTCGTAAGGTACAGGGAATAAAAAGAATAGACAAGGTCAAGAATAACATAGTCAGGGACAACTTGGAAATACCAGCACTCATATCAAAAATAGAAGAGCAAAAACTGAGATGGTTCGATCATCTAAACCGAATGGATCAAGACAGACAAACCAAGAAAGTTTGGGAAGCTAGAGCGATGGGAAAGAACAAAAGGGGAAGGCCGTGCAAGACATGGAATGAGGATATTACAGAAACAACAATAACAAAGTTGTTAACCTGGCTAAGGACCCTAAATTATGGAGAAACTTTACTTTACTCTGGGTATTAAGAGGAAGAATTAAGTAAGTAAGTATGTTTGGAAACAAGCAATATATATATATATATATATATATATATATATATATATATATATATATATATATATATATATGGGCTGAAAACACATGGGCTGAAAAGTCCCGGGCCTAACAAAGAAAACACAGTTTTTTTGGTTCAAAATTAGCTTTATTCATCAACGTAATCTCCATCAAGAGCAACGCAATCATTCCAGCGCCGCTCTAACATTTCAATACCACTTTTGTAGAATGATTTATCTTTTGCCTCAAAATAGGCCTCAGTTTCAGCGATAACCTCTTCATTCGTGCGAAATTTCTTACCGGCGAGCATTTTTTTCAGGTCTGCGAACAGCCAGTAGTCGCTGGGAGCCAAATCTGGCGAATACGGTGGATGTGGGAGCAATTCGAAGTTCAATTCATGTAGTTTTGCCATTGTTTTGATTGACTTGTGACACGGTGCGTTGTCTTGATGAAACAATTTTTTTTTGTTTGCCATATGCGGTCGTTTCTTTGCAATTTCGGCCTTCAAACGCTCCAATAACGCTATATAATATTCACTGTTAATGGTATTTCCTTTCTCAAGATAGTCGATGAATATTACACCACGCACATCCCAAAATACCGAGGCCATAACCTTTCCAGCCGATTGTTGTGCTTTCGGGCGCTTTGGACGAGGTTCACCAGTTGCTGTCCACTCAGATGACGATCGTTTTGATTCCGGAGTGAAGTGATGGATCCATGTTTCATCCATTGTCACATATCGACGCAAAAATTCCGGTTTGTTACGTTTAAACATGGCCAAACACTGCTCAGAATCATCAACACGTTCTCGTTTTTGGTCAACAGTGAGCAAACGCGGCACCCACTTTGAACAGAGCTTTCTCATAGTCAAATACTTATGCAATATAAAGGCAACACGTTCTTTTGATATCATTACGATGTCAGCTAACTCACGCAACTTCACTTTTCGATTATTCAAAACGATTTTGTGGATTTTTTTGTTTTCTGGTGTTACCGCCTCATTTGGACGTCCACTGCGTTCTGCATCATCGGTGTCTCTACGACCACGTTTGAAGTCAGCAAACCAACGTTTTATTGTTGTTTCTGATGGAGCGGAGTCTCCATAACACTTTTCAAGCCATTGCTTCGCTTGAACGGTATTTTTTCCCATCAAGAAGCAGTGTAAAATTAAAACACGAAATTGTTTTTGATCCATTGTTTTAAAATAACAAAAGTAGCGTCACTCTTAGCACAATAACTCACAAACTAATGAATAGAATATCATGAAATTTTAACAGCTGTCTTTTGAAGGTTAGTATTAACTGAAAAAAAGGTGACTGCAATAAAACTAGCGCCATCTATGTCTTAGGCCCGGGACTTATATATATATATATATATATATATATATATATATATATATATATATATATATATATATATATATATATATATATATTAAAAGACAAGAAAAATTATACATTTTTACCACTTTAGCTGCCGGAGAGGTAGAAATATAAGTCTACTTGCTTAGGTTAAAAACAAATCTGCAGCCGTAAAAATTCGAGGTCCACGTTGGGTTACAAAAACAATTAATTAAAAAGCTTTTCGAATCTCTTCGAAAAAATTATGTCCGCTCTTGCATTATATTGGCTACAATTAGTCAAACATTTATTATATAGACTTAGGCATTACTTGATCGAGATCCATTTTGTAATCAGTAATAAATAAAATAAAGAAGTTGTTCATTTCCTTCTAATTATTCTAGATACTTGTCTTGGTACTTTATTTTTTCTTAGAAGTGTGTGTTAAGAAAGTGTTAAATACTTTACACAAAAGCATTTCCTTTATTGAATCCAGTAACCCACATGGCTGGCTAGTGGTTTATTTAAACAATTTTTTCAATTTATTGGTTTTCCTATATATTTTAAAAACACCTCTTAAGCACATTTGATTATTTAAAATACATATTTGCAGGCTAATATTTGTTTTGGTGCCGGGGTATTAGGAGCTCATTTCATACCAATTTGATGCCCTGAATTCAAATATGGCATTAATTTTTGCCTAGGAGCATGAATTTCTAAGATAGAACATTTTTGTGAAATATACGTTACACTATTTTAAGTTAAATCTATAGATCAAATAAAAAAACTAAACACCGAATGTTTATTATTATATTATACAAATATTATTACATACTAGGAGAGAGAAAAAGTCACCTATGATACCAACTAGTCACTGAACACTTCAGAAGCTTCTTTTCCGTGACATTCTTGAATGTATTTTGGAACAGTTCCTGTTTAAACTCCAACAGTAATCTGCCATCAACGGTTTACTTCCTTGGTAGAGGCCCTCCACCGTTTTAATATCCTGGTGAAATCTTTCACCTTGTTCCTCACTGATATCTCGTAAATTTTGAGGAAAACAGTCTAAGTGGCTGTGTAAATAGTGCACCTTAATGCTTATGTTACACTCAAGGGATCTGAAACTGTTAAGCATCTTGTTTACCAGATCAACATAGTTTTCAGCTTTGCGTTTGCCCATCAAGTCCAGGATCAAGTCCAAGCTTTTCGCTTAATGAATTGTCTTATTTGTGGGCCGTCAAAAATATATCTGCTTTAAATTTTTCGGTACTCAACTGAGGTATTTTTTCTTCTATATATGCAAAGCATGATCCATTCTTATCAAGAGCATTTACAGACTGCTTCATTAGGACCAGCTTGATATGCACTGGAGGAAAGATGATTTTCTCTCGTCCAACTAAGGGGTCGTTAATGGCATTTTTCCCCATCGACCATGTTTTCTCTTTTAGGCAATTCTTTTCTAACCCAGTGGTGTGTTATGTTTCTGCTATTCCAGAGGCACAACAAGCAAGGACATTTGGTGTGTAAAAGCTAAAATCAATTCTAAAATTCTACGCACCAAAGGCTGTATAATTTTCGTTCTTTGCTTTTCATCAAGAATATTTTCTATAAAAATCTACGACATGTGCTTCTCTTCTTCTTTTTTTCCTCAATGTATCTGCTCCGATGGAGTTATTTTATTAAGACGTTAGGTTCAAAATAATGTAGGACTGGTTAAATGTTATGTTTATTTTCGTTATTAGTGATAAACTGTGTATATAATTCAAAAGAAAAGAGTAATTATAAAAACTGAAAAAAGACCATACAAGAGTGTTGTAGTTTAAGAAAATTAGTGATTTCGTGTTAATCATTGCCAATTTGTCGTGGTAGCTGTCCACATTTATAGCAAACGTGGTTTTCGGGATTAAATGAACCCTTTGTATTTCCAGACAATGTATACAGATGCAGAAATACAAAAGAAAAACATTCTGACTCCTATAGATACACCTAATACTGATAATATTGTTAATAAAATATTCATGAGATAATAAATTGGAAGCTTGAAAAAATAAATAAAGTGACATCTTGATGTGGCGCCAACAGAAAAAAAACTGCCTTCAAATAGGGAGGAAAAAAAAAGATTAAAGAATCGTAATTCGATACAAGGATCCCGCATATACAAAACCAAACATCTGGCCGGTACCCTCTTCGAACCAGCATACCGAGAAGCGTCATTGCGGGCTTGGTTCTGGGAACCACTCGTTGTTGGAAGTAGCCTTCCCTGTCTCGACCATTTTTTTGTTCTTTTTGTCTTGATATTCTTCTTTGATCGGCTACGGTTTTCTACACGTTAAATCGTATATTTGTCAATTGTTAAATGGGCATTTTCGTTGCCTACCAATTAAATTTTTCTCGATTTAAATACACGAAGTGAAAATTCTAACTTTCTTTAAAAAGAGTTAAGAAATATATCCAAAAGTTTTTGCAGTTTTAAATTAGTAAAGGTGTGATTATTTTTGGATTACAAACCTTCACTTGACTATAATATGAATTCTTGCCAGTGTAACGAAATAATGTTTAAAAATATTTTATTTTGAATATCAGAAATCAGAAATTTGAATGGGTGGGCGTTTGGGAACACTTCGGATAGTTGTAAGCCTAAATAGCCTGTATATGATCAATTCTTCTATTGGAACCTTTCGTGTGAAACAACAAACTTGAAGAGTTTTACCACTAAACACCAAATCACTTTTTTTTTAACTGCTCGACGCACGTTTCGCTAACCATGTTAGCATCATCAGGAGATGATTTAATCTCACTCTCAGGTTAAATCATTTCCTGATGATGGTTAGCGAAACGTGCGGCGAGCAGTTAAAAAAAAGTGATTTGGTGTTTAGTGGTAAATATCTTCAAGCCTGTATATGGTTAAATTATACATTATTTTTCAAAGTTGCTTGCTTATACCTCTATATGCTTGGTTGCCTCTCTATATACTTGGTTACCTCTATATACTTGGTCAATGATTTTCCAACTTTTTATTCTTTTCAAAATGTTTAAGACCACTACAATTATTTTGTTTTTTTTTATTACTAACATAAATTCAATAGTATTTAGTAGTTCAATAGTTATTAATTAAACAATCTTAAGTGAAAAAACAAAATTATTTTAGAAGCACAATATATATATAGGCATTTTTATTGGTTGATGACTGGAGACGAGTCCCGCCCATCCCTTCAACTGGAGGGCATATGTTTCGTCTCTTGATGTTTAGACTCTTCAGGGTACAGAGATGTTTAGACTCTTCAGGGACAGGGTCCCCATGAAGAATCGGGAGACCATATCCATAGCCAACAACCAATGTTTTCGAAAATAGGCACAATATATATATATATATATATATATATATATATATATATATATATATATATATATATATATATATATATATATATATATATATATATATATATACATATATAAAAAATTTTTTGAAGAACGAATCCACAAATTTGACAATAAAGGCAATACTTACAAAAAAAGAAACAAAGCACCGGAGAAACATATATAATTAACTAGGACTATACCCTGGGCTATCTGAAAACAAAAAAATATGACAGTATGCCACAAAAGCCATAATCTATTAGGAAAACATTTTAAAGGTCGTTGCAAATAAATAATAATAAAATTCTTTATTATTATTTATTTAGTAATCCTTATTTAGTAATACTTTATTTAGTAATCTTTAGTAACCTAAATTCGCAAAGAAGGAAAAAGTCCAATATATATATATATATATATATATATATATATATATATATATATATATATATATATATATATATATATACTTTTTTTTTGATATGAAGACTTTTTATTCGCGTTGAGCGAATTTCAGTAGGGGAAAACTTATGGGTTCGCGTCACCGACATGTTAGTGATGTGTTGCACCAGACTGGAAACGCCAATTGTGTTTTTAAATGTGTTTTAAATTAAATTGCGTTTTAATTAATCATTATTTCAATTGTTTAGTTGTAGAATCACTGTGCAGTAAAAAATGAGTAGTTAATATACTAATATTTTTATTATTTATTTTTATTATTTATTAAAAACAAAGCATTTATTTTTGAATATTTCCAATATTCATACCATAATTAATTTAAAAATTAAAAAAAAACAGTTATTCCAAAATATCAAGTTTTCACTTCTGTCGACAGTCCCTACGACTGCCTACCTTTTTTTTAGTTGTGAACCCTGGGGAGCAGGCAGATTGCGGCTTCGGGGTAAATCAACTGATTCTCTTGATAATTCAAAGTGGAGGTGGAAACGTCGAAATTTTACAAATCTAAAACGCGGTTCTACTAGAGAACCTGAAAAATATATATAAACAAAAAAATAATAATATAATAAAACAAAAAAAAACACCTCTCTTTTTTATTACCTCTTTTACAATTCGTGCCATTCTTGCAAACGACTTTTCTATTGTGGTCGAACAAATTTTTTCCCAACTGCCTTTAATCAAGTTTCAGAAATGTTCAACCGAGAGAAGCTCAAAGGAGTTGAATTTTGGTGATTGCGCCGGTGATTTCATAATCCTAAGAGTTCCTTCGTCTTGTTGTCTTTCAAGCAGTGGCGGCTCGTGAGGAAGGGCGTTGGGGCGCCGCCTCTCTATTCCTCTATCGCCGCATTTATCGCACTAAACAATTTTTCAGAGCAAAACACCATATTTTACCTCTTGTATAGGGTTTCAATAGCACGAAACGTAAAAACAGGAAGGGGAAAGCAAAAAAAATCTTCAGCAGCACTATTTCCTTCTATACCCTCCCACTTTAAAAATGCACGAGCCGCCACTGCTTTCAACATAACTGCCGCATAGTTTTGAGATAGGTTAAACTATAGTGAATATTACTGATTTAGAAAAAAATCGTTATTTGGAAATTAAAAGAACTTTTAGAAAGTTTTAAAGGTGGTCTTAAACTTTTGGCTTATGGTATATATATATATATATATATATATATATATATATATATATATATATATATATATATATATATATATATATATATATACACAGAGTGTTATATTTAAGATGAAGACAGCCCCATATTTTCGCTATTTGAAGGAATACAGATTTCAATTTTTGCACAGTCATACAGGTTGATGGGTCAAATTTTTTAACATTTTTTTAAGATACTCAACTGAAATCTGAACATTAAACTCAGCTTACAAACAAAAATGTCTTTGTGAAAGCTGATTGAAGAGTAATAACTAATAATATTTCTAGTGAGTACGGAACATTATTTGACATTTGTAATATTTTGCATAAAATAAGTTCGCTTTTTGTTAATCAAGGTTAATTTTGAAATTTTTGGAGACACAGGGTTTATATCATATATTATTATTACATCTAGGAAAGTCTTTTATTTATTTTTTATTTTTAGAAACGCCACCTCCTCCATATAGTCGAACTAACGTAGATAGGATAAGACCAGAAGGTAAGTTCATTTTAACGCACCTTTTCTTTACCCTATAAATTCGTGACCCTGTATTTATCAATATGCCCTCGTACTAAGAGAAAATATAAATTTGCTCTATGGTTTATGATCGACTATGTATGTTTGTCTGAGAATATATATACATACGTGTACGGCCAGCCTTCGGTTCAGCAAGGTCGTGAGCATTTAACTCAACCGTCGATGTTGTCAATTCTCTTTCGTTTCCTATTTTGAAATTAAAATGTATTCTTCTGCGTCAGCGAAAATACAAAATTTCGTCGTGTGAGTTTATTGGACGAGACTATTCAAGGTTTTTAATTTTCAGACATTAGTAAATTAACATCAAATAAAATACTTTACGGGTATTATTTCTGTTTAAATTTTAACTCATTATTATTGCGCTATATCCGAAGTATAATTAATATAAACAGCTTTTCAGGCTTCTGGCTTAATGGGCTTGTGAACAAACATAACTAAAGGATTTGGGGCAATAAAGTTTTTGGACCGAAGAAGTTATAGGGGCTTATTTATTTGAATACGTGTTAGTGTTAACGGTAAACGCTATAGAAATATGTTAATACAATATCTTTGGTCTGAACTGATAAAAATGGACATAAACAATATTTTCTTTCTGACTATGCGACTGTGCGACTTCTCTGTCATTCAGCTCACCAGATAATCGATTTAAGACAAGAAAAGTTTCCTATACGCGATATTTCTCGAAATGGTAATATCAACTGGTCACCGTAATCATGCGATTTCACGCCCTTGGTTTATTTTTTATGAGATTATGTTAAATCTCTAGTTTACAGAAAAAGATTCTAACAATTCTTGACCGTAAAAGAAACATCAGGTCACAACTGAAAATATACCGTGCGATATGTGTGAAAGGGTATCCGAAAATTTGATTTCCAGAATGCATACCACCGGACGAAACCGATGTGGTATTGGAATGACATTATTTTCAAAATAATATGCCATTATTTGTTCTTTAAGGTAAAATAAAACTTACCGTATTATCACTTGCAATTATGACACTGTTATTGGACAATCCTTTATTAATATTGTTAATTATTATTATATTAGCTACTATATTTCATACTGAAATTGTAGTGTTTCCATAGATAAGGAACTCTTGTGTCATCCATCGGTCCACATTTCTTCTTGTTGCCTTTCTTACAATTGTTGCTGAGTTTTCGTCTTCTCAATTACTGGTTGTTAGTTTATATTCAACATGATTATGGACAAAATAAGTGAAAATCTACCTAAAACAGCAGGTTACAAATTGAAAAACACGGTGTTTATTACTGACTCAGAAGACAACCTACAGAGACTACTAAACCCGAAAATGTTTACCATTAAACACCAAATCTCTTTTTAAAATTTCCCGAAGCGCGTTCCGCTAACCCCATTAGCATTATCAGGAGATGATTTAATTTCATCATTAAATGACTAACATCATTGATGATTAGCATCATCAGGAGATGATCTAATGATAAGGTTTCCATAGAAGGATTGATGTACAGAAACTAATTTACTCCTTTAATGTACTTTTAACTTACTTTTTTACTTTAATTTATTCAATTAAATATGATATGCAATTATATATAATACAGGTAGAACCAAATGCCTAGTAACATTCAAAGAGCTGACAAGATGTAAACTAGAGATCGACCAGAAGATTATAGAGCAAACAAATCACTTTAAATCTCTGGGAACAGAAATAACACAATCTGGAAATCTTCAGAATGAAGACAGAGAACAAACGATGAAAACAATCCACAGACGAAAGTATCATACAGTAAAATAAGAATATATAATTCAGTAATTAGTCCTATCATAGCATACGTGGTTGAAACAAGACCAGATACTTTCAAAATACTGCAAATGATGCGAGCGATTGAAATAAAAATGAAATATCAAGAAGCATTCACGAGAAAATATGCAATGCAATTCGAAGCGGGGATCTTCGATTACAAAGGGAGATACAAGACATAGGAAGGTGGACGAGACAGCGAATAAAATACTGGAATAATCACATAAGCAGAATGAACGGCAATAGACTTGCAAAGAACGGGAAATTGAACAATCCCGTCGGAAAAACAAAACTAGACCATAGGAACTCTGGAGGGAATGTTGGACATCTTCGTTGGATGAGGTTTAAGAAGGTTAAAACAGTCAGTGGCCTGCCTATATATAGTCATCCCATATTAGAAATAATTGGAAGAAGAGCTATTTCTCTCCATAATTGTATTTACATTTTAATTCATTATAGAAATCATTTCAATTAAAATATACCTTAATTATTACATATTGTCAGATTCAACATATGATAATGATATATCGGTGATACTATAAAAAAAATGGAAATTTTGGAAAGAGGCAAACCAAAAAAATAATGGAAGAGCTGTTGAATAAGTTTCAAAGACATCTAAACAAGGCTGGGATTGTATGTTTAAATATTATTGCTATGAATAGAAAGATGAAGAAACCATAGTATGTTAATATGTTATTTTTATGGTGAAAGTATTTCGGGTTTTTCTTTGTTATACCAGCTCGACAAGCAGCAGTCATATTTTTTTTCTCGTTTTTCCATCCTTTGATCTCGATGCGACATTTAAAAGCATCTCGTCTCCGGTCATCGTGTATGAACAGCTGGACCAAGACAAACATTTTTAGCCAGTCCACTGTACATTATATGTTGATGCGCCTGAATAGCCACTTCAGTGCTAAAAACTCAAGCGAGAGCGCTTTTTAACCGAACAGGCGAAGAATATACAGGTGGTAATTGTTTTTTTTTTCTGTGACATGGTGTAGTCTAATGATGTTTTAGAGATAGAAAAGCAAAGAAACTAATGCCTTATTCATGTTAGAGTTGTCTGTTTTGATATAACACCTTTCTCAATCTAATAGAGCCAAGATGTTTCATAAATTAGGCTTCTGAAAACTAAAAATTATCTTCAACGGTTGCTCCTGCTGATACATGGTTATTTTTTATCTTGTGCGGTATTATCGTATTCCCCCGATACGGCGAGGGAAAAAATAAATAATAATAATGCAGTTCAACGAAACATTAATTATTAATTGCTACGAAATCA
The DNA here is from genome assembly GCA_031761425.1 of Cosmopolites sordidus. NCBI lineage: Eukaryota > Metazoa > Arthropoda > Insecta > Coleoptera > Curculionidae > Cosmopolites > Cosmopolites sordidus. The sequence continues at coordinate 254,313 of JARFXV010000916.1, forward strand.
TTTTCGTATTCACCCTAATTCAAACTTGTTATAACTAAATATTCTTAGATGGAGATTGTAAGTAATTATTTTATGAATCGCGAAGAAAGGCACTTTTGAGAAGGAACCAAGATTAAAGCGAGAAAAAGAACTTTCGATATAATAAATCAATTTGTCAAATGTATTTTCTTAAATGGTGTATCATCGTCCGAAATGAGCAACAAGTTCGAGAAAAGGGGGATAAAACAGAATCAAGTCAGCGTAGTTTATAAAAATCCTAATGTTAGCTGAGAAACACAAATACACTGAGAAAAAAACTAAAGAAAATCCACGAAAGAGATATTTTACTAAAGTTTTCATCATTTTATTTCATCAAAAGAATTTACTTTTGAACAGTAACATTTTATAGATTTCCTTTATTCCTTATTTTGAATTAAGAATTCTCGTTAAATCTTACTTTTATGTCTCTGCGGTAACGCAAAATCTAGCGAAGCTCTAAAAACGTCTTCAACTAAATTCTCGGCCCTTGCTTTTCGTTCACTACAGAACGTATTTCTAACTACCCCTGACTGCGACTTGCAGCAACATCCTTGAAGTTTTACCCCCCCCCCCCCCCCCCCCCCCCCCGTACTAAGCAGCAATACAGGAGTCAAAAAGCTAATTCCTTTACAAAAGTCCGCAAGAGCAAAAAGCAGAACCTATTTGAATCATAATTTTTTCCCGCTATATAGTTATTTTAGAGTGCCATTTTTCAGTTTCTTAACGAAGTATTATATATGAGCTTACTATGAATAGTACCTGAAACGTCACTTGTAGTCGCGATGTCGTTCGAAACGCCACATTTGATGCACTGCCTCAAGCGAGACGCAAGCTGAGGACATGATTTGTGCAGCTTTGGGAGATAATACTGTTTTGTACAGTACTTATACGTATTCTGAACTGATAATTTTTACTTAAATGTAGCAGAACGTCCGGAGCAACAAAAAAAAGGCAAAAGATCAATATTTGGAAGCACTACTAAAAGGAAATCCTTGTCGTACCCTGCTAGAGCTCGAAGTAACACCACAAGCCATTTCTAAACGATTATACAAGCTAGGGAAAATTTCAAAGGAGAGTCGTTGGTTCTTCCATGAACTACCAGCTGGAGGTGGGTTCTCCACGATAACCCAAAGAGGAAAAAATAGTGGGTTATCCCGGTGAGCCATCAACCAGTATTACAAAATCATGACAAGTACATAAAACAACTTCAAGTACAAAAACGATCATCAGGTTGGGATGGGAGATTTTATCGCACCCGGCGTATTCTCCAGACTTGGTCTCATTGGATTTTCAAGACGAAATAAGCCTCAATGATTTTATCACATTAAAACCGTTATGGTAACGAAACTGTATAGAAAGTGAGGAAGTTTACTTTGAAGTTTAAGTTTGTCTTACTTTTTCATAAATAAATAAAAATAGTCAAAAAAGGTCGAGAATTAAGTTAAGCTTAATAGCGAAGGCTTAATATAACGGAATCTGCATCCCCTAATTTTATCTAAGGACATATTTCTTTTTTTCAGTGTTTCACTAGTCCAATTCAACAAGTGTTTGATCGGGATTGATGTAAACTCTAACCAGACATTATCTAAGCGAAGACGGAAGTCGTATCGTTCGAGACCGGAGGTTTCGGCAAATATTTTCTCCCCTTTCGTAACAATTTTCCCACCAGCTCTGACTGACTTACTCCTCTTGTTTGCTTTGGGTCGTCTTTCGGATTGATATTGTTGGTTTGGCATGGAAAAAGTTCATATATTTTTTCCAGCTACGCTCTGTATTTCTAAAAATAAAATTGTGCGACGTTAGATGGGAAAATCTGACCGATAAGCAGAGAATTATAATGGTTAAAAGAATGTTTTGTAATCATGTGATTTATTTTTAGAATTCCTATTGCTGGTTTGAAAATATTTTGCATGTGGTGGCGAATTTTTCGAATGATTTGCTCATCTGGCGCATTTTTTTATATCACCACAGATTGTCACGGAATCAGCATATCAAAGAATTTTATTATGCATGTTTATTTAACTGCGCTACTGTTTGCTTAACAGTGCAGATCAGTGAGAATTCAAAAACTTTTAAGGAAATAATTTTAACATATCCATGTAACATAAATTACAGAAAATATAGGGGACTTTTTAATGTGTCCGAACTTCAAATTCAAATAAAACAACAACCAAATTAGATGCCTTGAAACTATTTATTTTATTTGAAATAACATCAATGGCATTAATGTTTAAAAACAATTTCGGACAAATGTCCACCGGCTATTCTATATATTATATTTAATTCAATTTCCGACCACTTTTTCAACCAATTGGGGTCTTAAGTCTGCAATTGTCCAAGTTATGTTAGCTTCCAAGGCGTCAATAGTTGCTTGTGTACCGTTATAGTCCAAGGATTGAACATAACCCCGTAGAAAATAATCTGAAGGCATTAAATCACATGATCTTGGTGGCCATTTAACAAGTCCGTACCTCAAAATAATTTTTTTCCCCAATTGTTCCCTCAATAAATCGATTGTTGCGTTGTCTGTGTGCCATGTGGAGCCGTCTTATTTTAATCACACCTCCTCCAGATCAATACCATTCAAATTCGGTATTAAATAATAATTGATTATTGCTCTGTAACCATCCTCATTCGATAAATTCGGCTTTTCGGCAACGAATCGATAAATTTGGCTTTTCCTTAACACTGCCAGCAACAGCGGCGATATTTCTTCGGAACGCACAGTTTTTTGTCTTATTTTTGTTTTAATATCGAACAGCGTAAACTACGTTCGGAATTTGTCGATAATTCGGTGAATACATCGCTCGATTAGACCATTCCGTACACCATAAAATACTCTATTAGTTTGGCACACAGAATACTGATTTTGATAATAAATTTCGATAATTTTGCAACCCATGCTCATGATGATTTGACTGCGACCCCTATCGGAAGTTTGAACACTCTAAAAAAATCACCCTTTAGTTAATTACATGATGTTGGCGATAATGACAACTATAAAAAATAATGAAGTACACTTTATAATTTTGTTCAAAAATAATGTCTTAACTGCCCTATCCAACTGTCCAAAAACCTAAACTGAAATAAATTAACCAGTAAACATAAAATCACTTTTTTGAACTTTTCGACGTGTGTTTCGCTAACCATATTAGTATCATCAGGAGATGATTCAATCTGAGATTATGATGTGAATGTACAAAAAGTGATTTGGTGTATTGTGGTATATCTTAAAATGTGGTTGTGTGTTTCTTTAAAATGAGACATACGGTTCGTTTTCACTTCCTATCTTATATGATATGGGGAATTTCTTTTGGTCACTGTTGACAAAATATCTATGTGGGACTTTCTCTAAGATTTTTTCTATAAGTGATGGTAGGTAGCTACTACTTTTCTATAAGTTGTAGGTTGTTATTGGACGCTTTCCTGAAACTGTCGTCTACAAAAACAAAAAACGACGTCGATGAGATATGGGTCGATTATGAGCCGCCTGGCATATTTTCTGGTCGGTAGTGGGCGCAGCGGTCGTCGATTCAAGAACAGAATCGTGCGCTCGCGACATCCATCGTGTAATGGCTTGGCGTCGTCTGGCCGCCATGTTGCTATTTTTAGATCGTCGTTCGGATCGTCGTGCGAACAGAAGGCGCCAGGAAACGCGGCAAACGCCGAGATATGCCTTTATAAAGTCTAAGGCAATCGAGAAGTGCGCGCGGCCTTGCGATCTGGCAACGCTGTACTGCCGCCACCGCCACCACTGCCGCCGCCGAAGCTTAGTTGCCGCATCGTGGGAAAGTATAAAATGAATATTTTGATTTTTTTTGTACATTTTAAGTACAACTAACTGTATTCGTCCGATTGTTTTGGGATTAATTAAAAAATTATTTTTCTTTTCATCAAAAAAATTTAATAAAAAGTACAAATTTTTAAAAATTTATTTTATAAAATATAGACTCAAGAACAGAATTATTCTTATTTGATTAACAAGTTCGCACGTTTATAAGAAAGAAGCATTTATGAAAGGATAATGATAATGAGGATGAATAATGTAAATAATAAACTGTGGGCAGATTCTGTATTTACATTGTAAATAAATATACTCACAGGAATTATCACCTTATTTAATCTCATTATTTTGCTTGTTGTTACCTCGTTGTTCACTATTACTATTTATCAAGTATGAATCAGTTCTCTTAAGCTTGATAGTGTTTTGTAAAGTTGTTTTATTTTATTATGACTATACCCAGAGGAGAACAGTTAACTCAAAGGATTCAGGATTTAAAAAGTCTGAAGGACACAGACACAAATTGCTAAAGTGAACCATGAGGGTGAAAAATGCAGATTCTGAAAATTTCTTGACGGCCTCAAAAATTTTCCAGTAATAAAGCGGGCTGTTTTGCCCTGTATCTGCCCAAACTGCCAGAAAATTTAGTTTGCTGCTTAAAGCGGGTACCTAAAATATAAAAAAAGAAATGAGAAAACCACACCTTAAGAAGAGGTTTTAACCTCTCCTCTAAATCAGAGGTTAAAGTTTGCTGATGATCATATTCAAAACAGTGAAATGTGTATTTTATTCTTGTATTGACAACTTCTATATGACTGTCGCAGTGGCGGCTCGTGGGAGAGGGCATTGAGTCGCCGCTCCTCCAACATTTATCACAGTAAAGAATTTATTGGAGCAAAACTTCTTTCCTTTAAGTCATTTTCCTGGTTCACCTTCTGTATATGGTTTAAATAGCACGAAAAGTTAGAAGGAGGAAGGGGAAAGCAAAAAAAACGGGAGCACTATTTTCTTCTACACCCTCCCCCTTTCAAAACACACGAGCTGCCACTGGGCTGTAGCATCCCTTGTCGTTTCAACTCGTTTCTTCCTCGGCTTAAGGTCTAGAAAATAAGGCAGCTGTTTAAAATTATGGATTCTTAACCAATGTTATGAATGGTAACCCTTTAAACACATGTCTTGTGAAGTGATGTGAATAAAAAACAACTTTAAAATTACTTTTTATTTATCGGTCAAAGATAATTAGATAATTATGTTAGGGCCAATAATTAGTGACTCATTCTCGTACAATTGTTTTAAATATTTAAAAAGAATCCGGTATATTACTCTAATCAAAATGTAGGTGACTTTTTATATAAATCACAATATATTTATGTATTTTAAATATTTTAAAATATAAAATTTATTTTGTTTCGTTTAAAGTAATCCTTTCTCACTGCAATACACTTATTCCAACGTTTTTTCTAGCCTTTTAAACAGTTCTTATAATCGACTTCTGGCATTTTCTTCAAAGAGGACGGCGAATTCTCTTGAACGGCTTCCATAGATTCAAAAATGCGCCTACGAAGTAGTTTTTCAAATCGAGCGAACAGGAAAGATCACACGGTGCCATATATGGTGAATATGGTGCTTGTGAAACGGTTATTGTTTAATTTTTATCGAAAAATTGTAGAATGAATATTGTAATGTGCCACGGGGCGTTATCGTGATACAACATGATGATGGCAGTTATTGTGCATTAGAAGACGAATAATTTCTCCTAATCTCCATCTGTTACAAAAAACAAGATTAAGAGAATTATTGCTGGTCTGTTTAAAGCAACATTCACGAAAACAGTTAGCAATTTCTCCAAGGCAATGCATTCACCTAATGTACGAATGCTGTTATCAAAGTTTTGGGGAGTTGAAGAAGTTTTAGATCGGAAACATGTTCTATGAACAAGTTTGTGAGAAAACATTCAAAGAAAGATTATCTACTGGACCAGATGGCCGATATATTTCATTACCCTTCAAATATTAACCTAGAAATTTAGATCGAAAGTTTTGTGCAAATGAAACCTTACTTTACATTTGTAGAATAATATGAACAGATTAGTCAGACGTACCCGACCTGACGTATAGATGGCGGTTGTTTTGGTTGAAAATAATAACTATGGTAGAAAGTAACAAACTGATAAAGCTTAAGTTTGACGACGCTACATTATTTAATATTTGTTTAGCAGCCATTAATAGTGAAAGCTCTCAGTGAATTTATAAACATGGAAAAAATTGGTCATCGTTATGTGATACAATATTTTCATTTCAAAGGTCTCAGTCCAATCGATATGAAAGCGGAGCTAAATTTTATTCTAGGGGAGTCTGCTCCTTCGTTACAACAGTAAAATATTGGGCAACAGAGTTTAAACGTGGCCATACGACCTGTCAAGACGAACATCGCAATGGTCGATCAAATGAGGTGACCACGCCAGAAATGGTGATGAAAATCCACAAAATGGTATTGGATGACCACCGACTGAAAGTGCGCGAGCTAGCAGACGTGGTAGGCATTTCAAAAAGTGCTATACATCGCATATTTACTGAAAATTTGGATACTGATGCGATGGATACTCACAATGGAATAATTCACACAGTACCATATATGGTGAATATGGTGCTTGTGGAACGGTATTTGTTTGATTTTTAACAAAAAATTGTAGAATAATGATTGCGGTGTGCGAACGAAGGAGTGCGTAATGTAAAACCATGGATTGTTTTGCGATAAAATATCTGTAAGGTCTCTATTACTGGCGATTACTTAGTACACGAACATTGATTTTTATAATGATTTCTTTATTGGTCAACATGGAAGGTCCTTTTGTACGAGGTTCATCTTCAACTGCTTTTCTGCTATCAGTACATTCGTTGTGTCACTTTATCGCCATCGCCGTAATACTTTCTTAATACTCTTAAAGCATCAGCACAAGAAACTTTGTTTTTAGACAAAATTTAATGCACATTTTCTTACCCATTTTAAAAAATCACCGCTAGAACTTTTTAACAATTACAAAAGAGTTTAGATTCTAACTTATCAATTGAGACGATATAAAACTTTTGTCAGATATCAAGGACAGCAATACCGACTTAAAAAACAAATGGTTGTATCACTACACAATGGGCGCCAATTTTTAAAAGGTACTTGATCATAGTACCATAATAAAACAAAGTACTCTTAATAATTTCTTGATTTTTTTCTTTACAAGACTACATTCTCTCGGAATTCCAAACTACATTGTAAACGGAACAATATGGCAACAACGATCTAGTTTACATAGTTTTATTAGCGTGTAATTCCTGATTTATACCGGGTCAAGTCAACGGACGTATAAAAAAATATACTTTATAATGGCATTCCGCCTGGGGAAATTTTCCTTTATTGCTTTTATATGATTCGCTTTCCGCGTGGAAAGTGATTTTATTGCGAAAAACGTAATTTATAGCATTAACTGACATTTTTTTTGTACCGATCAGCACGTTGCAATCAAACCGTGAAAGTTTTTCTGAAAAATACAATAAGTTCTATTTGGGAAAATGCGATTAGATATACGGGGAAAAAGAGACATCTCCGGCATATTCACAATAATTTTACTTCTGGAATCAAAAAGTAAAGTGACTTTTTAAATAAAACACAAAATATATATTTACATTGAAATTTATTTTATTTCCTTCAAAGTAATTCCCTCACATTGCAATACACTGATTCCGACATTCTGGTTCTCAAGATTTCTGGTATTTCCTTGAAAGCAACCAGCGAACTCATGACTTCTATGAACTCAAAATTAAGTGGTTTCTTCGAGGGTATTGAGGGAACAAGAAAAAGTCACACGGTGCCATATCTGGCGAATATGGTGCTTGTGGAGCCGTATTTGTTTGATTTCTAACGAAAAATTGACGAATAATTATTCAGTGTATGATAGTGCATTATCGTAAGAATGAACTATGGTGAAACAAATATGTATACATTTTTCGAAAGGATTCTTATATTTAATCGGCGATTACTCAGTAGAAGATCATTGATTTTTGTAATGTTTTCTTCATTGGTTGACGTGAAGTCTTCTTGAACCAAGTTCATCTTCAATTGTTTTTCTACCGTCACTAAAGTCCTTACACACACCACATGTTTTTGATTTTTTTACTTAACGTTTTTAATGCATCAGCACAAGATATTTCGTTTTTAGACAAAATTTAATACACATTTTTTGCTTGATAAATTAATCTATTTAAATTTTTTAAAGGATTACAAAAAATGTTAAAAATTCTAACTGAATAAGCGAAATGATAAGAAACTTCTGTCAAATGTTAAGGACAGTCATAATCAGCGGCGGTTCGTGTGGGAAAAAAACAGGTGGAGCACGTTTAACCAAATTTTGGAATGAGGATGGGGAAATGCGTCGCAACCAAAAATTTTACATTTCTTAGTATCATACATATATTCTGCTATGTAGAAATACGAGTGTAACTGTCAGCCATCAAATTTGTATTTATTTTTTAAAATTTTTAGGTGGGGCACGTGCCCACGTCCACTTATGGACCAACCAGCACTGGTCATAACAATTTTTAAAATAAGTTGCATCGATACGTAAAGCGCGCGATTTTTTTTTGTTTTAATTTTGGGCCATAATAGTATATTTCAAGTTTATTTTGTTTGGTGTAACGATGATGGAAAACTTCGATGTCTTTCACAAACCGTAAAAAAATCCTTACAGGTCGAAAGAAGTATTTTGTTGATCTTCTGAAACTCCATTCCAGTTAAGGTATTTAATCAGTACATACTCACTAGACAAGATGTAACTAACTGATGGGAGACGATATAGTGAAACCTGTTCCATCAATGTGAGACTAGAAACATTTTGATTGTTCTCGTATATCTCACATAGCCATAATTACCAGCGAATAGAATAAAGCAAAGTCAAGAAATTATATTGGAGATAATTTATCGAAACTGCTCTTGATAAAACCTGTAACGCTGAACTAAAACATACAATAATACATTCAGTTCTGTTTCCGTTTTCAGCTAATGCCTGATATGAACCATCTTTTACGGCATGCAATAAACATTTCTTGTGCAAAGATTTTTCTTTTTGCGTTTTGCTTCGTAATTAAGAAAATATATATATATATATATATATATATATATATATATATATATATATATATATATATATATATATATATATATACATATATATATATATATATATATATATATATATATATATATATATATATATATATATATATATATATATATATATATATATGTATATATATAGTTATGTGCATATGTATTAGACACCCCCAAATTTTAAGAAAAATAGTTACATATCGTTTAGCAATCGTTGACAACAACTTTGAACTCGACCATTCCTCAAATATTTTTTGTTGAAGTTGGGTTTTTCCGTGGCAGTGATAGTTGACCACATTTTTCTTTAAAACGTGCCAAAGATTTTCGATGAGCGATAGGTCCGGAAACTGTGCCGGCCATTCATACACAAGTACGCTATTATTACGGAACCAACGCTTTATTGCTTGAGCTCGATGACAAGGCGCATTATCATGGTGATAATAGCACTCCTCCAAGCTGTCACCGTAAAGTTGAAGTATGGACGGTTCCAAGACTTCTTCGAGCATTGCGAGACAACGCCGAACAAAAAAAATGCTCCCGCCCCTACTGCTGACATGTACCTCCAAACTATGGTGCTTGAACGGTGTCAAGGACTCCGTGAGAAATGCTTCGCGGCGCCTTCGCCTGACGTACTGAGCCCCAGATCGCCCAAAAATCTCCCAAAATGTAAAAAATACAGAAATTAGTTTTCACTTATCTACCCCACACAGAGTGATTTAATTTTTTTGTATCTACAAAAAAGAAACTGAGAAATATACCTCTATATTTGACCCGTCGGTAAGAAATACGTTAGATTAATCTTCGATTGTCCAGTGGGCATATCTTTTGGGCCATGCTAGACGGCTTTTCTTGTCTAGCTACTCTCCCATGTAAATCAGATTTCTTGAGACGTCTTCTTAGTCTACTAGCGGAAAGTGAAACTCCCTGTTGAGCCAATAAAGCCCTACTTAAATGCTGAGGTGATTTGCGACGATCTTGTAAAGCGAATCGCTCTAAATATCGATCAGTTCTTCTACTGTATATATATATATATATATATATATATATATATATATATATATATATATATATATATATATATATATACATCGCTATTTTTGATATATATACATCGCTCATTTTTTTCAGTAATCGTTTTATGAAAGGTAACAAAACTATTTACTGTCATAAGATTTAAACTTCACTCATTCGCCCAGTGGTCACTTATGACTGCAAGGCGTAAAGCCTCATGAAGAAAACAACATTTGAAAGAACGGAAGGATTTTGTTTGCTTTGAATGATAATGGAAATTGCAGAATGGATTTGGAGATGTTGGAGAATTAGGTATAACTTCGAACTCAAGCAATTATACAAACATATGGATATTGTAGACTATGTGAGGATTCAGGGACTCAGTTGAGTGGAACGAATACCAATGAGAGCCATGGAGGTATAAGGGGTAACGGAAAGAGAGGTAGGCCAAACACACGATGGCAGGACAATGTAAGAAGGGATGATGAAGAACTACTGAACATCAATAACTGGTAGGAGGTTGCTGGAGATCAATCCGAGTGGAGGCAAAGGTTGAGGAGGCCAAGACTCACTAGCGAGCTGTAGCACCACGGGAAGAAAAAGAAGAAGAATTCTCTCAATACAATTTTGAACAGAAAATTTAAATTTAGTTTAATCACAGCAATGAAAATGTGAAAACATATTTGGTTACAACTGTTTTTTAAAAAGTTCTAGAAGTAGTTTTGTGTGGTGGAAACTTTTGGTATTAAACAATCTGCTAATTTTTCTAATTAAAGTAGTATTAGAACGAAATTTTTCTCATGTTGATATTTTTCTTCATCTGACGTTCTATAATTAGCTTCTAGGTTGTGTATGTAAATTATGTTTTTAATGACGGTTTTCGAGTTAGTAATTTTTGAAAATTTAGTTATTAACAGTGACATAGCTCTTTTCATTATTTGATCTTTAGGCTACTATCTCTAATTTCGAGGTTTTTGTCTTATTATTTATTTCTTTCATTTTTTCAATCCGTAATCGACTATTCAACACTGGTTATGTATATTGAAATTCCGGAGTTGTTGGGAGGAGAAACAGGGAGTTGGCCTGTTAGTCTTATTCTTCACTTTTATCTGAGTTTGGGATTGACTCTGAAAATCAATAAGCTATTCGACACACTGTCCTCCACAGTCATAATGTTAATAAAAATACCATTGAACACGAGCCTGTAATTTTCCCAACCAATCCGTACATTAATTGTATAAATATTTCAATGGAATTCACGACGATTTAACCAGTCAACAACAATTTTTCTTGAAACTATGTCGGCGGAAAAATTAAAACGTTTTCGAATGAGTGAGTCAAAGTTGCCGATTGCAATGCACACAATTTAAATAAAAGAATGTTTTATCAAGTGTCATAGTTCGATTCATTTAAATATATAATTAATTGGATAGTATTTTTTTTGTTCGCTTACCGCCATTCTTTTTCCCCGATAGACATTCCATTATTGCCAACACAATGTTTTTCTTTCTCTTTCGCTATGTAATTGTGAGAGATAATTTCCTTTTGTCGCGCCGAAGGTTAGAATTTTTACATCATACTTTGGAAAATAAAGTCATTACTAATTATAGTAGTTCGTTAATTGTTTATGGGAGTGGGAAAACGTGTAAAAACAGTAAATTTATATATTAAAAATATGATCTTTTATCAACTTTCTAGTCAAGCTTTATATGGAACGTACCAATTTATGTCCTATAAACTATGGAGCTTCACAAGAATGCGCTGTGTTCGCCATTTGCTGTTTACTGCTGACTTACCGACCATAAATACAAGTCCCAAATCAGGCTAGCAGAAAATAGCCTAGATCTAGTTGTATCTGACTTCCACCTTATTATTACACTATACATTTCTTGTTATATATATGTTACACAAAATGTTTATTATTTATCCCAATTTATTGTATCGTCTTTCAAGTAGGCCCCTTCCGAAATAGTACACTTATGCCAACGGATAATCCAATTGTCAAAACATTTTTTAAACGCATTTTCCCGAATCAACTTCAGTTCTCGCCGCGAATTCTCTTTTATGTCTTCTATCGACTGAAAACGGGTGCCTCGAATTGGTAATTTGAGTTCTGAAAAGAGAAAGAAGTCGGCGGGAGCCATATCAGGTGAATACGGTGGTTGTTCGATTGGGGTTGTTGAGTTTTTGACCAGAAATTCGTTCACAATGATAGGCTTGTGAGATGGTGCACTGTCATGATGCAAAATCCAAGAGTTTCTTTCCACAAATCTGTCCATTTTCAATAAATTTGCTCTCTCAAACGCCGCATAATGCTCAAATAATATTCTTTATTTACCGTCTGACCTTCTGGCAAGAATTCCGAGTGCACATTACCTTAACTCTTGATCGACTTGGATGTGGTTTTTTAGGTTTCGGCTCAGTTGGAATGCGCCATTCCGAAACTTGTTGACTGGTTTGCATGTCAAACTCGTATACCCATGGGCCATCACCAGTTACAATGCGTTTTATCCATGTGAAGTCGGAATTGACTCGTTCTAGCATGTCTTCAGCGACCTTTACGCGACTGTGTTTGTGAAGAAAAAATTAGGTCTTTCGGCACTAGTCGAGCCACAACGCATTTCACACCCAAACAATCGCTTAAAGTGATACGAATTGATTCCTGAGACATAGAAAGATCAGTGGCTATCTCTCTCAAACTTAAATGACGATTTTCAGTCACCATTTCCTTGGTGGCGATGTTAACTTTAGTTGAAGACGTTGGTGGCCGACCAGAGCGAGGCGATTCATATATATATATATATATATATATATATATATATATATATATATATATATATATATATATATATATATATATATATATATATATATATATATTCAACCAATGAGATTCGAGGACGTACCATAATCTACAAGGACCTCGGTCAGTATTTTTGGCCCTCAATAGACAATCGCCAAGCAGATACTATTACCCCCAGAGACTGATTTCTGACCTTATAACCAATTCTGACCTTATAACCTTATTCCAACTGTGATTCTTGCCCCAAAGCATCCCGCTTCAATCTGATACCGTCTAACATTTTTACCTTTTGGATTTTATTAGTCTTTCATATCGGAGTTTCAACTTCAAACCCTCGCGTGGATTGGGTCTGTCTATTTTGCTCCCTATTCGTTGGATCGACAAATGGAGGATTTAATTCTTTTAAAACTTTCGGTGTGAAACATTAAATTCGAACTGATTTTCTACTGACGCCAAAACACTTGTTTTAATTTATCGACGCGCGTTTCGCTAACCATGTTAGCATCACCAAAGCAGTAGTTCTATTCCCGTTGGCAGACAGTCGGCTATGTCGGGAGAGAATATAGTTGTATTTTTAAAGCTGCTGCTTTGATTCTGACATGGTCTAATTATTATTTATTAATCTAATTATTATTTATTTTTGAGAACTAATAATAATTTCTTTACTTAATAAAATTTTCTTTACTCAATCTTTAAGCCATCGTGAAAATTTTAAATCTAAAACTAAAACGTGAACTAAACCGTTCAGAAGTGATTGCAATTTAAAATTATCGTAATTTTAATCGTGATCCTATGGAGATTCATTAACATAATAAGTTAAACACGTTACAAATATACAAAGAAAAGCTATCAAGCGTTCCAATATGTCAGATTATATAATTTAAACTGTTTGGAACCAATTTTGCACAGTTTTATTAATATTCATTTTCAGTACTTTTGCCCCCGATTGTACCTCCGATATGTCCTTAAAACAAAATGTTTCTCATTCCATTCAGAATGCACCGATTGCAAATGAAAGTTCAGGGAATATTTTCCAGCAAGGATTTCCCGTTATTCGGGATAACACTGATGTTTTCCACAAAACTATTCAATAATCATAAATTTATTTCATTTCATTATATTATTCATGAGTTTAAATTTCCTTACAATAAGTACTATTTTCTTAAAAAAAAATGGAGGTAAACAATTATAAAAATGCATAACTGCGTATAAAAGCAAAATTAGTAAAACATTTAAAGATCTCAATTTGAAAACCAATGAGAGTGGGACTATAGTATAAAAACTTCAATTTGAATTTCCCGCCGTTCTATACCACTTGCAGAGGTTGTGATGGGGCTCCAAATAGCTTGACACATATACTAAACAGTCGCAATGTTGAAACCAACTGCGGAGTATAACCGAAGAGCCGCGATTATCGAAAATGTTTGCGCTGGGCGCTCTGCGACAGAAATCATTCGATTCTTTGGGTATCCGAGATCCACTGGGTATGATGTCATCGCGAAGTATAATGAGTCGGAGAAGTACAACGAAGGTTTTGCAAAACCGACAAGGAAAACTCACTCGATGAAGCGCGTTGTCAGGACGCCCGACTCATCATTCAGCGGGCTCAGGAGCTGATTTTTGGATCCAGGGCAGTCGATCCTAAAATTGTCATCGGTTGTCGGTGTGAGTGAAAAAACTATGCGTCGAATCGTCGAGGAGGACCTCCACTATAAGTCTTATACAATTAAAGTGTGACAGATGTTTTTCGCAGCTTTCAGGACAAAGCGAGTTGAACCCTGCAACCTGCTTTTGTGTTCTGTATATATCGAGTGTGGTTGAAAGGGTCACCAACAAGTCCAGACATCCAAACGTCGTATCATTGAGAGGCGCTATTGAAGCGGCATTCACCGATTTGCACGGTAACGCATTAAAACGAACCTGCGAGCTCTTCAGACCGAGAATGAAGGCGGTCATTCAAGCAGGGGGAGGACATATTGAATAAATGTGTTCTTTACGACCTTACAAATATTTGAAAAAAAATTGTAAACTTTTCCGTTTTTAGAATAAAAATTATGTTTGAAATAATGTATGTATATATATATATATATATATATATATATATATATATATAAAATTTATAAATGTATAAATATTTGTTTTTTATTATTTCGTAAACAAAAAAATATTGTGGACGCGAATGCCTTGCCGCCAAACAGATTTTAGGCGCCACCAGAAAAATTCCGCATCTACAATTATTTATTTAGTTTTATTTTTAACCTTCGGTTTATACCGACCACCGATATGTTTTATAAAATTTTCAATGCCAAGTCCATTTTTTATTTCCCTACATATTTAATTGACAATGGCAATTGCCTGATTTATTTATTTGTTTAATAATAAATCTTGTTCCTGGTTTTTTATTTTGGTTGTTACTAAATTTAATACCACTTGACATGGGCAAAAGCTGATGATGAAAAAATCTACGATTGCATAATATCTAGAAAGAAAAGGAGGAGAAGAAGTTAATGCACTCCTAGAAACAACTTTTCGATTAGATAAAGCAGTAATTAATATAATTTCAAAGTTGAAAGTATAAAACGGAATAAGACAATACCGAAATTGACTTAAATTGAAAAAATCTCTTGACCCGATTTCCAGTCCCTACGTTTCATCAACTACATGACCTATTTGAATCACAGTTTTTTCGTATAGTTATATTAAAGTTATTTTAAAGTATTTAAAAGTAACCTCTGATGCACTACCTTCTCTTTGCCATTCAACTGAAAAAAAGCTACGAAACTTCAGTATATGATTTGTGCGACTTTGCGATATAATGCTGGTTTCTACAATACTGGTAAGAAGTTGTTTAAGAGATCCCAAACTGGAAATTTGTTTTAAATAATACAGAACGTCCAATGGTCCAGACAAAAAAAGTGGGGGATAAAGAATTGGAAGCACTGCTAGAAGAAAATCTTTGTCCTAGACTACTAGAGCTCGGACAAAGACTTGAGAGAAATCCGTAAGTCATTTTTAAACGCAAAACTAGAGAAACAAACTAGCGAAAAAACTTGGGAAAAAATCGAAAGGAAAGTTGTTGGGCGCCCTATGAACTCACAGCTGAGAATAAGACTAGATCATTCACTTCGTTATAATTGCTCTCAAGGAGAAGGATTTGCTGTTTAGGATTATAACCTTTTACGAAAAGTGGATCCTCTACGATAATCCAAAGAGGCGACAGTTGGGAGTTAATCCTGCGGTCAAATCTAAACCAAGAAATTGTGCTGATCAACTGGGCGTCATGTATTAAGTGTCTGTGTATTACCCAATCTGATGAAACGGTCACTGCAGATCGTGATCAATGACAACTGATTCGAGCTCTGGAGGACGTGTGACGCTCTGGAGGAAAAAGGCAAGGTTTCATACTGGCAAGGGAAGCATTTTGCTTCAAGAAAACGCACGGCCACTATCTTGACATATTTATTTAACGAGTTAACTTCAGCACTAATACAATAAAAAAAAGGAACTTATGAATATATTTAATAACAATAATGTTAATCTACGCGTTATATGTATGTGTAACTTTATTTTCTAGATAGAAGTTATTTTTCATAATGAATGTTTTATGGTTTATTTTAGCATTTGTTGGCTAGATATTGTTTAATATGCTGAAAAGAGCCATAAAATGTTAATTTTTATTGGAAGGAATTAAATAACGGTCAGAAATAAATGTATAAAATGACGCAAATTATATTATAGTTATGGAATGCTATATAGACATGATGATTTAATATTTTTATACGTTTTATAGATTCAGGTATGATATGCGTTATATGTTGTCCATTTTCCTTTGCCCGATTTTTTGGATTGGTCCTATGGTTCTCTTGTTCTCGATTCATAAAAACTAATTTTTTCCTTATATATTATTTAGCATTCATTCATAGTCAAACCTGATGCTCTTTAGGGGAGATTAGTCGGCACTATCATTAAACATTTTTACAGAAATACTTCAAACTTACAATTATTTCTTGTGAAAGAGAGATTATCCCGAAAAACCACTATCAAGCTACCGCCAAGGCTTGTTATTTTCACCACAACCCACCACAAACAAAATTATATTAACTAAAGAACTACAGATTAATAGAACTAATAAAATATATCAGTTTCACTCCATTCACAACAATCATTACTGAGATCACATTGTGATATATTTTTAATAAGAATTTGGTTTTAATTCTAGTCAAGTTCGAGTAGTTAATATCGAATAATAGTTGATATAATAACTAATATATATGAGGGTTTCCTGAAAAGAGGGAAATTTCTTTATTTATATGTGCATCAGCATCAGAAGCTTTTTGTCGAGTGAACCTACGGCTTAACGTGAGCTTCGAACCACGGTCATCAGTGATCAGTTAATTCTGGCCAGTACTGCCCAAAGACTATCAACTCTTGATTGAGCCAACTTAGCTTTTTACTTCTCGAAAAGCCTACCGAGTGGTTGTTTATATATGATACATTTTATGTATCATGTTTCATTAGTCTAAGTTTAATATGGAGAAGTGGAAGAAGAACCTTTTTTCGGCTAACAAGGAGGGGTATATTTTATGTTTGAAGTAACACTTGTATAATAAACGAGACAAAAACAAACTAAACTATTGAAAACAGTTGGATTAGTTCTTAAGTCATGCCAGACTAATAAATTATTTCCCAATTTTATTAAAGTTAATATTTCAAAATCTTCCAAAATATGTGACAAAGTAACTAATTTTGCAAAACAGAAATGGCTTGACGTAGAAATCAAACATTTATACAGTAAAAGGAGTATGCTTGAAATTTAGGCGTACAATCTTTACAAGAAATTAATGTTTAAATTAACAAATGTAGAACATGAATGTTGGTACAGTTTTCAAAGGAATATGTTCACAGCAGTAAATAGTAGATTTATTAAAAAATGTCATCTTTAAATAAAAAAATTGTAAAACTCAAAATTGAGTAATCGAAAGAACATATTCCAGAAGAAAACATTAACATAGTAGAAAATCTTTCAACTCAGACGTTCGACAATTTAGAACTAGATCTTTTAAATAAAGGCCTCAATTTTGCTTTGCCGTCCTCCCGCAGTGCTTTGAAGGATATGGTAGCCGGTATTGAAACTGGTATTAAACACTTACCGGAGTCTTCCAAAGCTTTCGTTAGAGACTCATGTAAAAGCAAAATTGAAAAAAATATTTCAAATAAAAGTCAAAAATGCCAAAGATTGTCAAGCGTCTGCGGGAGAAGGATTGCTTTTATTTAAAAGCTTATAAGGGAAATAAGGTTGTAGTAATGGACAAACCTGATTACTTTGAACGCGTTAAAAAATTAATTCAAGACGGTCCAACGATTACCTAGGAATCCATTGTCAAAAATTATTAACGAAGTTAGAGATACATTGAAATCTTGTAATAACCTTATTTCTCCTTCTTTGAAAAGCAAAATACATGTTTCTAATCCAAAAGTGTCAAGATTGTATGCTCTACCAAAAATTCATAAACCAGGAAAATCAATGAGATCATCCATTGTATCAGCCATTGATTCTCCAACATACAACTTGGTAAAGTGGTTAACAAAGGAATTTGAAAATCTACCAAACTAACCTAATCTTCCTGTTCTGTGATAAACTCAACCAAATTCATAGAAAAAGTCAAAAACACACATCTACAGGAAGATGAGGTTTTGGTTTCCTTTGACGTTTCATCGTTGTTTCCGAGTGTCCCGATTTCACATACCTTGAAATACCTGAGGGAGTTACTCGAGTAAAACGGTTTTAATAACAAGATTGTTTCAGAGTACATCTCCTTAACAAGATTATGTATGAAACAAAATTGTTTTCAGCTTAATCAGGTTTTACGAAGGACAAGAAGGAACGGCAATGAGCAATCCTCTGTCACCGTTCTTGGCCAACTTATTCATGAGTAAATTTGAAATCGAGGCAAAAGATGAATTCAGTTACTTTCCGAAGGTGTGGTTAAGATATGTGGATGACGTTTTTGCCATTTTCGATTCGAAAAATGAAAACTTAGATGATTTTATTAAGAACTTAAACAGTAAATCCCAAAATATAATATTCGCGTATGAACTCGAAAACAACTATAGTGTTACCATTTCTGGATGTTTTAGTCAATAGAAACAATAAAAATAGGTTATTTTTAGAAAAAAACCCCACCACTTCGAGATACATTCCTAATGATTCAAATCATAGCTTCCAAAATAAGATGGCTAATTTAGATTTTATGGTAAATAGATTAATTAATTTTCCTTTAAATAAAGATCAATATAATAAAGTATTAAATTTAATTAGGGAGGTATCTGAAGTGAATGGTTATAATCAGAACATTGTAGATAAATTAATTAGAAAACATAAGTTCAGAAAATTATTGAAAGAATTTTCGACTTTTCAAAAGAATCAGAACACAAATAAATTCATGGTAATGCCATTTGATGCCCAATTAACAAGAGAGCTAAACAAAATTTTGAAAAAAGTGGACATTTAGGTTGTGTACAAACCATATAATAAATTAAGAGAAGTTCTGGGTAATCCGAAGGATAAAGTAGATCAACATGAAAAGTCGGGGATTTATGAAATTAGTTGTCAAGCCTGCGATCGGAGGTATATTGGGCAAACAAACAGATCCATATTGACAAGATATAAAGAACATATTGCCCACATTAGATATAGGAGAACCTATATGCAATAGAACATGACCACATGATAAATATTAGTAATTGAAGACTAATTAAAAGTGCTAATAATAATAGGGCTTTGGATGCATATGAAAGCATTGAAATATAAAAATGTAAGAAAATCATGAACTGAGATAAAGGACCTATTCGGTTCAGTCAACTTTTTCAGTTATTAATGTAAGGCTTAGTAAACTTCACGGTTATAAATAGAACATAGTTTAGTTTTAGAATTAGATTAAATCATCTCCTGATGATGCTAACATGGTTAGCGAAACGTGCGTCAAGAAATTCAAAAAAAGTGTTTGGTGTTTAGTGGTAAATCTCTTCAAGTTTAGTGTTTCACACCAAAGGTTCCAATAGAAGAATTGATATAGAAAACAATAAAACTGCTCTTAAAGGTTCGTAGAATACTGTAGAAACACTGCGATCTTATGGTAATTCCTACATTATCTAGTACAAAGACAGGTACAAATAATTTCAATCATCCCATGAGATAAAGGAGAAGCAGCTACTTGAAAATGGGACGTGCTAAGCCATTTCTGTGAAAAGGTGTTTTAATAACTACCTAAATGAAACGTAAAAAGAACATTCTCATCAATGTTACAAAAATCATGTAGACCTGTGTAATCGTTATAAAATGCTGGAAAATTGGTAATTTTTTGTCGAATGATGATATATAATTTTTAATTTTAGAATATGCTATTATGGTTCAGGCGATTTTTATTTGTTTTTTTTTTTGTTCAACTAAGTTGATTTAAAACTTTTTTCTCAGATGTACTGTTCTAATAATTACATAATGATTTCATTTTTTGGCAAGTGGATTAGGTCCATTCTACAGTCACTTTTGTGAAGCAGCTTGCCAAAAAATTAATTGCATATTTTCAATAGTAAACTTTTTATCGACCGGAAAACGAATATTTATTTATCGTTAGAATGTTTTCGATATATGAATAGAAAAGAGTGATTTGATTTTTGTTTATTGTTAGGTATATTTCTACTATAATCGGATAATATCGGGACATTTTTTCATTGCAGTATAGCGACGAGGGTCGTTCGAAAACTTCTCGGCTTAACGTTGAGATGGCGTAACTATAACTAAATGACGATGATATTTATCGAGTATGATTCGTTACATTTCTCTAAAGGCGATTCTGCTGAGTTTCTTCAAAGTTTTATAACAATATATGAAACTTGGATGCAGCATTACACCAGAGACGAAAAAGCTGTCCAAACAATCAGCGCGGGTAGATGAAAGTGCGCCGGAGAAAGAAAATTCTCGTGATGTGATACTTACAGACTACTTGGCAAAATCCTACACAATCCCCGGGGAGTATTACGCTTCACTACTGGACTAATTAGGGGGTAATATTAACCTAATAGGGGGTAACTAATTAGGGGGTAATGATTAAACGTCCATATCTGGCCATAAAGAAAGTGCTCTTTCACTAGAATAATCCCTCTGCACATATATCTCAGGTTTTTATTGCAAAACTCAATGGCCTAAGCGTCGAAGTGCTTCTACATTCACCATATTCGCCAGATTTGGCGCCCACCGATTAGTTCAATTTCTAAGACTTGTAGAAATAATTCGCTGCATGAAGATTTACTTTACATAACGAGGTCAAAATTGAAACAACTGAATTATAATGAGACATACATAAAAATTAAATTATAATGAAGGTTGTAACATTGTTGGTCTGAAAATTTTAAGTTTTCTTTGATAGGCCGAAAATTTTTCAAACGATCTGGTATTGTTTAGTTGCGATACATGCATCTGTAATGGATGATTCCAAAATTCCTGGTAAATGAGCCATACATTCTGTCAAAAAAGTACCGAGAATTGATCATTTGAAAAGCCCGCTTGGGGGAGGGATTGTCAAAATTCTTTTTATCGCTAAGTTGTTTCGCTAACTGTCCTCCATACTGACGGGGAGTTTGAACGTCATCTGTCATTTAGTTTGTTTACAATGCTCGATTTTGTCAGTTCATCTCAAGTGTGAGAAAACATCGAACAAATAATTTGTCTTAGATTTTGCATTGTAACTGGAATCTTGTGTGCCGAGTCGCTGAAAATGTTGAAGAAGGCTTACAGTGAATCGATTTTATTAAAAACACGTGCATATGAGTGGTATAGTGCATTCAAAAGCGGTCGAGATGTGGTGGAGGATTTGCCTCGCTCTGGTCGGCCATCAACCTCTTCAACTGAAGTTAACATCGCTAAAGTGTACGAAATGGTGACTGAAAATCGTCCTTTAAGTTTGAGAGAGAGAGAGAGAGAGAGAGAGAGAGCCGCTGATCTTTCTGTGTCTCAGGAATCAATTCGTACCATTTTAAGCGATTGTTTAGGCATGAAACGCGTTGTCGCTCGACCAGTGCCGAAATACCTGAATTTTCTTCATAAACTCAATCGCGTAAAAGTCGTCGAAGACAGGCGAGAATTAGTCAATTCCGAGTCCACATTCATAAAACGCATTGTAACTGGTGATAAGATATGGGTATATGAGTTTGACATGCAAACCCGTCAACAAGCTTCGGAATGGCGCCTTCCAACTGAGCCGAAACCGAAAAAAACACATCAAAGTCGATCAAAAGTTAAGGTGATGTTGGCTGTTTTCTTTGATTATCGCGATGTTGTGCACTCGGAATTCTTTCCAGAAGAATCAGACGGTAAATAGAAAATATATTATCTGAGAGTTTGAGAGAGCGATTCGTTGAAAAAGGTCAAATTTGTGGGAAGAAAACTCTTGGATTTTGCATCACGACAACGTACCATCGAACAACCACCATATTCACCTGATATGGCTCCGGCCCACTTCTTTCGCTTTCCAAAACTCAAATTACCATTTCGAGATACCCGTTTTCAGTCGATAGAAGACAAAAGATAATTTGCGGCGAGAACATTGAAGTCGATGTTGGAAAGTGCGTTTAAAAAATGTTTTGACAATTGGATTATTCGTTGGCATAAGTGTATTATTTCGGAATGGGCCTACTTTGAAGGCGATACAATAAATTTGGATAAATAATAAACATTTTGTGTTTTATTGACAAATCCTCGGTACTTTTTTGACAGAATGTATATGTAATTCCAATATAATTTTCACTATATTAATAATTAGTTTTATCAATAATTATGCGTGTTTTTTTCGTATCGCGTTCCATAATTGTTAACAATAGATAGTTAGTGTTATAATGTCAGGTTTGTTAACTCCACAGAGAAAAAATCGCGTGTAATGGAAGATTCATTGGAGTGAATTAAATGATATATCAATAGATTTAGTTATTTAATTTCAATTGTATATATTATTATTATTCACGTGTGGGCCTTGGTGGACTACGCGAAGCACAGTTAGAGGCGTTTTTGTTGTTAGCCTTCCTTTGCGCTCACACTGATTTCATTCTTTCGCTATGAGCTTTTTTCCTTTCGACAGAGCAAGTTGTTCCGGTCTTCCTACATTTTTCTCCCTGGCCAACCTCCCAAACGTTAACGTTGTATCTGAAGCAATTTATATCCTGAATTTCACTTTGTGTAATATTTGCTGATTTTAGGTCCTCTTTAAAATCCATTTAATTGTTTCTATTTTAGCTCTAGTCCTATATTCATAAAATTCAATTATTTGTCTAGTTAGCTTAATCGGATTCATCCGTATTATGTAATCCATAAAATTTAAGTCTTCTTTTCCTCATATTGCTATGTATATCTGTGTATTGTTTGATTTCTTGGTTTTCTCGAGGTCGGTATGTGTGCTATTTATCGTTTGGGGCCTAAGATTTTTTTTAATGATTTTTGTTGTAAATATTTTGTGTAAGTTTCAATGCAGTTTCCATTTTTTAACATCTACCCTTACTGGCCGCTTTTTCCAACCCGTTTTCCATGATTATTTCACCCAAATATTTAAATTGAGAGACTCGTCTGATGTTACCATCTTTTGTTTTTAGAAATGGTGTTCTTAGTTGGTTGTACACCATTTATTGTGTCTTTTCAAAGGAAATTTGGAGTCTTTCCTTTTCTGCTGTTTCTTTTAGGATTTCCATCTGTTTTTGTGCCGCTAATATAACTTGAGCTAAAATTGCTAAATCATCAGCAAACGTCGGACAATCTATTTTGATGTTAGTTCTCCCCAGTTTAATGGACTGGACAATATTCAGGGGCAATTTTTTTTTACACGCCACTCCTTTATTACTTTTTCTAGAACACAGTTAAATAAGAGTAGCGAGCGTCCATCCCCTTATCTAACTCCAGTTTTAATTTCAAAGAGCTCTGAGATGTCATCCATTAATTTAACTTATGACCTTGTGTTAGTTAGTGTTGCTTTAATAATTGCCAGCGTTTTCAGATCTAGTCCTTGTTCTTTCAAGATTTGGAATATAGATTCGCGGTCAATAGAATCATATGCTTTTTTGAAATCAACAAATATACAGACGAGATTTCTATTGTATAGTTTTTGATGTCTTAGGATCAGCTTTAGATTCAGGATCTGTTAAAATAACCTGCTTGATATTCATCAATTTTGAGAATATCATTGAGATAGAATTTTGTAACAAATCGGGAGAAAAGATATCCCTCTGTAGTTGTTTACATCCGTTCCGGATATAGTTGTTACAGCCGTATACATATATATATATATATATATATATATATATATATATATATATATATATATATATATATATATATATATATATATATATATATATATAAAACGTTAGTTCTCGAAAATCAATTTAAAACACCCAATAATTTTGGCTATATTTAATTTTCTATTTCAAGCGAACAAAGTCAGACGCTAATAAAATAATCTTTTTCCATGCACGTTAAAAAAATGGTGATTTTATTGTTACCATAAAACTGGTAATGAAGTCAGAGATTGTTTGAGTTTTAAATTAGACCATACATTAAAACAGAACTAAAAAAACCGGAACAATGTTTTTATTCGTGAAAATCGATCTGAATTGAGTCAACCGCATTGTTTGACCACGATAATCATCGAAAATTAGGTGCACACAGACAACCACATCCTGTAGATTACGTGTCGTGGCGCCACTACAATGGAAGCGAACGCCATCCTCAGACGGCAGATGTAAACGACACCTGTATGTCATGGGGCTCGATTTTTTCTTTTTTTTTTCGTTACTGTGACGGGGTGGTGTGTATCTATTATGTAGAGTCGGAAAAATATCAAATGTTAGATGATGAATTTGTATAATTTGAAAACAAATTTTTGGTGTTTTAACATGAAATGTCAGATTTTTGAATTATTCAATGAATATTCAAATGAATTATTCAAAATCAAAAGAATTATTCACGAATTATGATGATGAACTCATGAGATGAAGGTTATGGCTTTTTTGTATAGAAAATACAAATGCATATTGTATGAAAATGATAACAAATTTTATTCGAAGTATTGCCCATCGCTAACTATACATTTTTCCAACAATTTTTTTTACAATTTGTGGATGCCACGCCAAAAAAAAATGGTGCTCTTTTGAGGCAAACCAGTTATCGAGCCATTTTCGTAAGTGAAGCGCTGCTCAGCAAGTGCGTGTCCTATCGATGCTAATAAGTAGTAATCGGACGGAGCCAAGTCTGATGAGTAAGCCGCATGTGAAAGTATTTCCCAACTGAACGCCTCAATCGTCTCCTTGGCCAGTTTTGCTGTGTGATGGTGTATTATCATGACACAAAATCACTTTGTGTTGCCTTTTTTGATATTCTGGTCGTTTTTCACACAAAGCTTGATTCAAATCGATCATTTGTTGTCAGTAGCGTTCAGTATTAATGGTTTCGCAAGGTTTCCAAACACAGAGCATTGTCTTCCGTCCATAGCGATTTGGCCTTGCAGTCGATGTCGATGGATCGCCTGGAGTTAGCCATGATCATTTACGCTTATGATTCTCAAAATATATCCACTTTTTATTGTCAGTCACAATTCGATGGAGAAATTACTTTCTTGTGTACCTGGCGGGCAGTGTTTCGTAAGTGGTTTATCACTTTTCCTGCTATCTTTCATTTAGTTCATGTGGGACCGAGTTTTCCATCTTCTGGATCTTTCCCATGACTTTCAAGGGTATAGAGATGTCTTCTCGTGTTATATATAATTGATCCGTGAGTTGTTGTTGCGTTTGAGCGTCATCTTCATCTAACAATGCTTTTAATTTGCTGTCTTCAAACTTTTTCGGTCGTTTTCCATGTTCTTTGTTTCTTACGTCAAAATCGTCAAAATTTTTCTTTTTTTTAAACCTCTCAAAGCCCTATGATTTACCAAGAGCATGTTCACCGTAAGCTTCGACAAGCATTCGATGCGATTCTGCAGCAGTTTTTTTCAAATTTTAACAGCAAATCAATGCTGTCCGCAAATCGTAGTTTCCAGGTACAAAATTCGACATGTTTAACGCTATTATAAACTATGCTGTTGTATGAAACTTCTATTACTGTGAGTTGAAAATTTTTGTGAGATGTTAACAAGGTATATATATATATATATATATATATATATATATATATATATATATATATATATATATATATATATATATATATATATATATATGTAATGATATATCCCGTGGTAGCTGAATGATATATATATATATATATATATATATATATATATATATATATATATATATATATATATATATATATATAGCGTGGTAGCTGATATATATTAATTAGTTTGTTTTTCAGCAACGATATATTGTTAAAATATAAGAAAAACGACTTATACGAATTTATGCAACAGAGTCATATTACAATTATGTTAAACGTAAACTCAAGTCCTATCGAGAGCTGATTTCCATCGATAGATGTAATTACTATTAAATAACTGAAATAGTTGATTCGAATGTCTGTTGTCGCTAGTTAGATAAATTGAATGATTACATCGAACAGAAAAGGCGGGATTGATGAACAGAGAAGATGTAATGTTTCAGCATGACAGTGCTAGACCACACACACGTGTAATGACTCGTCAGAAATTGTTATGGGATATAAACAACTTACATGGGATATTGTACCGTATCCACCTGATTTAGTGACATTAGATTGGCTTTTTTTATCGATTCAGTATAGTTACCGGTATAATAGTACATACAGGTACTGGCGGAAGAACAATTGATTCGATACATGCCAAAATGTTGGAACGTCTTTGGTCAAACTGCGTTCAATTGCAAGATAACTACGTGGAGAAATTTAAAAAATAATCGAAAATATTTCGAGTGAAATCGAGAATATTTCGAACGTCTAGTGGAAAAACCTAATTGATAATTTTTATAAAAGGGTTAAACATTTAATTTAATTCAAATTAAAAAGAAAACTCTTTGTTGAAAGATATCTGACTAAGGAAACGATTATTCACTGTTTAGATTAGTTTTATACTTTTATAATAATCGAATGAAATTTTTGGGTTGATGAACATGTTTTGATTTTTAGTTTTAATGCGTTCAGGAAATTGATCAAAGATTAAAAACCATTTTTAAGATCAATTAATGATCCATTTTGTTTTTTGATTCGGTAAGATGGAAAAAACCTGTCCAGTAAATTTTATAATTCCGGTCATCTTCGTAAGGCTGTGAAAGAAACATCCGGTCATTAACTGTGATGAAAACTATGTTCAGTCCAGTTTTGATAATCGTTTTCTTGCAGGAAATACGAATTTATTTTTTTTCAAAAAGAAATTATACTTATTAAATTGGAAGATTTAACGCGTTGTGCCTCAAATTATGAATATACATGCGCAAATCATGATGCAAATTGATTCATCAACTTTAACGGCCATTACACTTCTAATTTCATATGTTTGAAGAGATAGTGCTTCATAAACAAATATCTAATGTAACAGTTACATACTTTTCTGCGAGTCAACAAGATCATAACATTTAGCTCAAAAATGAGATTGTTGATAAAAAGAACATTACTACTTCTGATTATCGTACAAATTATCTTAAAGAGTGATGAAAAAGGAATCGAAGAGCTTTTTTGACAAAGGGGTACATTCAATACACAACCCTTGAACATTATCTTCAAAAGTACATTAGTAGTGAACAGTGCAGAAATGTATTGCTAACCATAGTGCGAAAACATAAGGCTTGCTCTATTTTTTTTGGCTCTTGTCAAGCCATTTAGCTTTGCATTTTTTTTCACAGCTTACTGTCCTTGGCCCTTTGTCTCCTCTCTGTTATTTGCCTCTCCTCTAGATCTTTCCTAACCATCTATTGAATTTATTTCTGGGTCTACCGCTTCTCTACCACTTCCAATCTATCCAATATCCCTAATCAGTTTTCCTCCACTCATTATCTTCGGATGATCTGCTCATTGCTCTCGTAAGAGTTCATACAGGATGGTCAAAAGAGTTGTTAACTTTTTGAAATGAAATAAAAAAAAACAAGTTGATCAAATTAACAAATTTCTTTTTAAAATTTACAATACTATTATTCCTATTTCCTATTTAATTCCGAATATTCTTATTTACATCTTCCAGAGTGACGGGGCGATTGCGGTCGACTTTTAAGACAAAAATCACAGGAAGTCGGAGCCGGGCTGGCTTGGGGGGAATGAATGTCTCCTTTTCCAACCAAATGCCTTGAATGTATTCTTCAAATTCTTGAACAACTGGAGTGAATAAAGTTTGAGGCATGTCGACACAACCGTTTCTGCGCGGCTTTGATGCTCTTCGGAAAAAAATACTGGGTTATTATTCCGGATGCAGACATTGGAGCCAAACTGTGACTTCGGGCTTTGCAGAGGCCTTTCATGTTTCTTTTTAGGGTTTTCTCCACACCAGTAGCGATAATTTTGATTATTGACATGGCCATTAAGGTGGAAATGACATCGGAAAATAAGATGTTTACGACTACCGGAAATCGGTACATCATTTCGTTAGCAAATAAAAGAATCAGCGGGGTCCATCGGCTTCAATTCTTGCACTATCTGAATCTTGTTCGGGTGTAAGCGTACATGTGTGAAGGATGTGAAGCACCGACGATCTCGTCAGATATCTGCGCGCTTTCGAGACGATAAGTTTAGTTGTTAGTGCACGGACGCTCTCACTTTCTCAATGTATTCATCGGTTCTCGCTGACCTTCGATTGTCAGGGATGCGTTTATTTAACGTTAAACCATTTTCCTCAAACTTCCGAACCCGTTGCTTGATTAAATGAGGGATTGGACATTGATGAACATCGTGCAAATTGAAATGCTATCGAAATATCCGCCAATAGTGGCGGAATTGTTGCTGCGGTAATACTCGCGCCTACAAAACGAGCGTTCCTCTCCCGTGTAGACTCCTGCTTCTACCCCTTTTACCAAATTTTCTACAGCGCAAACAAACATTAACAACTCTGTCTGTATATTGCCTCATTTGTTCTTCCCCATCATATTGCTGTACTTCTCCCGTAAGATTTTCTAAGATCTTATAAGATTTTTCTTTCCCACACTTCCAATTAAGGTTGGTTTGAGTACTGAAGCCTAATTTTTGTGTTTCAACTCATTTTCTTTGGTTTGAGCATTCTATGCAGTTCAGTCTTAACACCTATTACTTTGTGCTATTCTCCGATTGACCTTCGTTTCCCCTTCGCATCTATTGTTTATGAGGACTCCTAAATATACGGGGTATGTAAATAGAGTAATGAGACTGGTGGCGTAGTGTTCGGTCTGGCAACACTGTTGACTTCTCTTTTGGATGGATGGCAGATCAATATTTGATGCTTCTTCAATAAGAGTTGGAACTCCTTAGAATCAATTGATGGTCCGTAGAAATTCCACTCGTGAACCGGATATAAGTGGAAACAATTTCGAGCAACGATGCTCTATGGTCTGTTTCAGATTTTGGCACAGGGCGATGGAAACTTTTGCAAAACTTCAACCAAAATGAGGTATGAGGCTGAGTTTTTCAAATGTGGTTCAGTTGATAATTTTTTCTATTGGAGCCTTCGGCGTGAAACACTAAACTGCTAAGAGATTTACCACTAAACACCGAATCACTTTTTTTAAAGTTCTCGACGCACGTTTCGTTAACCATGCTAGCATCATCAGGAGATGATTTAATCTAATTCTAAAACTAAACTGTTATATTTATATGAGAACCCTAATTGCCAACCTAGGTTTCCTACACTTCCTAGATAGTAGATTAGCAATTAGGGTCCTCATATAAATAGAACATTATAGAACATAAATAGAACAACAATTAAATCTCCTGATGATGCTAACATGGTTAGCATCATAGTTTAGTGGTTCAGTTGATCCTGCCATAACAACTCATTATTCGAAATTTGTCGATGTTAATTTTCTTTAAACTATCAAGTGTTAGTAATTCGAGTAAGTACAAGAAGATGAAATTTGCAGCTATAAAACTACATGACATCTAAGAACCCACTTCAAGCACTAGTTCATAATAAATTCAGTAGTATTATGTTGGAAAGTAAAAGAAAAACTTTATCTAACATAAATAGGTACATATTGAATAGTTTAAATTGACAATAATCAAATTCTCTTTCTGTTTTTCATGTCCATGTAGAATTATGCGGCAAGGCTTTCAGAACTAACAGTTTTATGGTAATACCTGTCGTAGAACATATTATTTATTGTTATTATAGTAATGTACGTATGGTTTGAATTTTTTCCTCTGTCATTAGTTTCAATAACGCCCACTGAATATTTGGACTTGTTGTAGGTTTCGACAAGCACAGAAACTTTACGGGGGAGCGACAACCGATATCGTATAGTTAGAGAGTGCGCATTCCTTGAATACATACACGTAAATTCGTTAAACTGCCGTTACAAATTATGAAAATACAGGGTGTAAGGGAAATAACTTTTGTAAATTTAACCAAATATTCTTTACATTTTCTTAAACAAGTTGTTTTCTTTCTTTTTTGTTTCGTTGTCCTCTTAAAAGTAATATTTGAAAATAAAATGTAATATTTCACAGCTGTTTATTCCATACCTTTCAGTACAAGTTTTGTTTGTTTTTTAGGAAAAAAGGAAAACGCATACCTTGATGTCGTTTAATGTCAAAGTTGAAATTACTAGCACTAATTTTTCTCACCACCAACACCATAACATGTTTTAAACGATTCACCATTATATATACATATATATATGTATATGTATATGTATATGTATATATATATATATATATATATATATATATATATATATATATATATATATATATATATATATATATATGTAGTGGTAGATTTTCTTGGACTCCGTCCAATCAGACAGCAGTAGCTGAGTGTCATCAGACACCCAACCGTTGGGTTCCACAATCTCATGTGGAACACACAACCTGCGTCTCCGCCTGTAGATACATATATACGCCATCCGACGGGAAGTCGGCGAAAACATGGGTTGTTGGCTGTGGATAGGGACTCCCTATTCTTGATGGTATGATATATGTCGGCGTCCTGAAAAGTCTGAACCTCGAGAGACGAAACATATGTCATCCAGTTGAAGGGATAGGTGGGCTCCTTCCCAGTCAAGCAACCAACAAAAGTGTTCATATATATATATTATATATATATATATATATATATTTATATATATACATTTCCACCAGCCAGAATATAAGCTTACGTTCTGCTGACTATTTCATCCAGCTGGTTCTTTCGTCCTGCTGGGCCTTGTCTATGACATGGCTCTAACGTGAAAACCTGAAGGAAAGATCTTGAATTGGCGATAGGTACTGCATACTCCGTACGTTATATCCACTAATTAATGGCAAGAGTAAGCTCTCAACCAACACCCAACTAGTCCTGTATAAAACGATGTCCTGAGTTAGCAACACCAGGCATGGTTCCTCCATGTTTCCTCGATATATAGATGATGCAATGGCAAGCGAAAAGCAAAATAACTGAACAGAGCAGTATTTGATGAACTATGAAAAACTAATTTAATATTGAGCATCCTCTTCTAAACTCTGCCTGATATTCGCCCATTGCTTCTTCGATATATACTATTCTCTGTCTTACTATGTTTGTTAGTACTTTATAAGTTGTACCAAGTACAGGCAACTGCTTCAGATTCCAGAGGTTGATTATTAAATGCTGAATGGCTGGAGGGATTTCATTGCCTTCAAGCTTCAGTAGTGCTGAAGATCTATCCCGAGAGCTTTATGGCTTTTCAGTTTCTTTAAAATTTCCCCCAGGTCCTGCAACAATGGTTCTTCAACCAGTGGTTGGCTACTTTCATAAACTGCGACCTACCATTTGTATATTCTCCTCTTCCATCGCTTTAGTATGCTAGCCATCTTTGTTAATATTTTACCATCTAAGGTCAAATCGACAAAAATAAGTTTTTTTAAATGTTAAAAACAACTAATTTAGATATGAATATATTATTTTGCAGATAAATGCGTTTGAGTTGGATCTAAAATTTTTTAAAGTTAAAGTTTTTTGTTTTCAATAACTTATTTTTTATTAACCCTTGGAAGGTATCCCAAACAATACATATAAATCTTTGTCACTATTTACGGATTCGGTATTCCCGACTCCTTTTACTATCGTAACCCCTGCGAATAGTAAAAGAAGACACTAATTATGATAATAATACATGTTTTGGTTTTGAACGAAACCTTATAGCAAAACAAATCATAAACAGCATTTTTTTCAGTTCTGTTTGATAACACAACACGAACGATAATGTTGCTATCTTTACATGTTGCTGTCATCATGTTTATTTTTAAAGTGAAAAAGTTTGTTTTGGCATCGGCGATCTGACCCGGCTTCGCTTTTCGGTTAGCTTGGCGATTTTCTTTCGCTCGGTTTGCGTTAGAAATCGTATCAACACGCTGACCAGATTTAAATTAATTAATCTCGATAACGTAAATCTACTTTTGACGATTGATGGAATTACTAATTTGATTATTTTTTGTATAATCTTATCATGTCTTCTCGAAATTTTAATGTTTGTTTCATCTTAGCATTGATATGACGAATATTTTTTTTATTTTATACAGATTTAAGTTTAATTTAATATTAATGTTATAGTTATAAAAACTTTTATAGTTAAAAATTAGCAGAATGTATAATTAACATTACTAAAATATATACTTTTTTTTTTATTTGAGTTGGGTCGTGGTTATTTATATTTTAAAAGTAAGCATTGGGTTCATTTGATGATTATTATAAATATACTATAAATTTCTCTTTTATATATTTTTAAAAATCCACTGTTTATCGATACGTACTTCGCTAACCATTTTAGTATCATTAGGATATTGAATTATCTCCTGACAAATTTTGAAACGTTATTAAACGGAACCACTAGATAAAATGGAAATGGTAGACCACTGTTTATGAATGTAGCCCAACCACTTGTAGAAGTACCATCGTCGCAGGACCTAGAGGAAAGGGCAACGAAACCCAAAAGCAATAAAGCTCTCGAAATAAACATATCTTCAGCACTACTGAAGCTTGAAGACGATGAATTAACTCAAACCAACATATGGGCCAGATGCCTGAATATTGATAGCGTGCGGTAATATGCCCGATTCATAAGAAAGGCATCTCCTTTCATCAATTCATCAATTGAAATGCAAAAACTATCGTGGTATATCATTCCTTTGCATAACTTATAAAGTTCTGACTAACAGTAACACATATTGCGAAGAAGGAATGGATAATTATAAGGCAAGGTTTAGAATTGCGCGCCGATAAATTGAAACAAGTATTCTAGTGTTTTGTGATAAATCTCTTTGAATTTAACGATTAACGTGAAATGTTCCAATATAAGAATTGATGTAATTTAACGGTTGTCAATATGCAGGATCTCGCAGAGCAATCTCCATCGTTATTTAAATATGCAACAGGTTTAGTAAATTTGGTATGAAACAAATTGTTTCACTGTGATATACCTCTTTGTCATGTATCTTGTTGAAATCACGCACAAAAAGTTTGCCCTATCTTTCAGGGCATGGAGGTCAAATATGTACTAGATTAGTATTAAATAAAGCATCTTTTGAGAAACACCGTTATAGATTTGCTTTATTACCAGATATATGGTTGTTACATACAGCCACGGCAAAAACTATGAACGCTTTACATTTACAAATTTACTTGTTCGACAGAAATAATATCTGCAGTCGTATGTTGCTTGTTTCATCATTTTGTATGTAGTTCTCTTTTATTTGCAGATATTTATGTAGATAATTGTTTTGTATCGCATAAGTTTTAGTGTAAGCTTCAGACGCGTAAGTTTAGTTGCTTGTTTGTTGGTGATCGAGTAAAGAAAACAGTTTGGACATTGCCTGAAAAATTAATAAAATTGTATAGCCGAGTACATCTATTGGAGATGATGAACATTCGGGGTCCCAAAAACTGCTACGATCGACAAAACATCACAAAAATCCACAATATCGTATTAAATAATCACCGACTGAAAATACGCGAGTTTGTTAATATTGTAAACATCTCAAAGGACTGTCTTCACTACATTTTTCATGGTGTTTAGGGTGTGGAAAAGTTTTTCATACAAATAAACGGTTTAATATGCAGGAAAAGTTATGGCTACATTTTTCTGGTAAAAAATAGGACCATCATCAGGCAGAAATCACTTCACTGCTGATCGATTGAATATTTTGTCAAAAACAAATTGCTCTTCCAACACGGTAATGCTCCTGTACACACACGTCTCCCCTTGTTGCTGCAAAACTTCATGATCTACGCTTCGAACCGCTTCAACATGCGCCGTATTCATCGGATTTTGCTCCCAGCGATGAATATTCCTCTCACACCTGAGGAAATAACTCGCTAGACAAAAATTCGCTTTAATTGATGAGATAAACAAAATGAGATTATTTTCCAGAGTCACTTTGTACTGAGGGTATTTAAAAGCAGGAACCTTGTTTAAATTTTTCGAACGACCCACGTATTCAATGCATGTATAATAAACAATTCATCTATTCACTGGATCAGAAATCTCCCAGTAATTTCGGAGTTACCCTGGTGTATTATGTATTATTAAACAGTAATGACATTCACTACGTTCTGTATAGATCATTATCAGAAACACGAAAACCGTAAAAAAAATCGAGCGTGAAAAAAAATAACGAAAACGAAAAAGAAAAGAAAGAGAGAATCAACAGAGCAGAACGGGTCGAATGACAATGACAATGGTCCAAAAACAACTTAAGCGCCACCATGTACCGTTTCAACGGGCTCTCCCATCTCTTCTTCCTCCGATTTCACGACGGTGATTCACAACCGTCGAATTAACCGACAACAGAGAGGAAACGATGAGTCGACGACCGAACAAGAACGAGACAAAATATCGAGTCAGGTGTCGTGCGAAAGAGGGTCATCGACGAGACGATGGTGAACGTCTTTGTGTGTCGGAGAGAAAGAAAAGAGGCACACGACGTGGTGAGGTCGTTGGCATTGCCTGTTCGATACCATCGACAAGATAGAAAACCTGAGATACAGGGATTCGTACACTAGTGTTAATTTTTTGTATGGGTAATTGTAAACCCTGGGAACTAATATCCATGATATCTGCAAAGAAACAGAACTTTTATATGAATAAAATGGTTTACTCTATAATAAAAGATTTCTTTATGTAATGAAATAACGTTATTCAGTAATTTGAAACATATCTGATCTTTCTCCTAAAAAAACTTTTTCTAGTGCGATTCAATACTGTTATCTGATGTGAGGATTTTGCTTGAAAAGGAATTTTACAATTAACGAAATGAACTTTGACGGTATAATATTAAGACTATATGATGGATGTAATAACAAATCCTAATCACCCACTAATATTTTATGTTTGAAAAGAAATTTGGTAATTTCTTGATATTATACGAGGGGTATTTTTTAAATAAGGCCCGTTTGTGAATGAGAGGAAATTCACCTTCAGATTTGTGAGGTTTACGATGATTATGCTATGAATGACATTAAGTTTAAAGTGGGTGACAATATTCAATAGGTCTAATAAGTAAACTTGAAGAGATTTACCACTAAACACCAAATCCCTTTTTTTGAACTGCCCGACGCACGTTTCGCTAACCATGTTAGCATCATCAGGAGATGATTTAATCTAAGATTAAATGGAGATGATTTTTTTTCATCAGGAGATGATTTAATCTAAGATTAAATCATCTCCTGATAATGCTAACATGGTTAGCGAAACGTGCGTCGAGCAGTTCAAAAAAAGTGATTTGGTGTTTAGTGGTACTATCTTTTCAAGTTTAGTGTTTCACATCAAAGGTTCCAATAGAAGAATTGAGGTCTAATCAGGTCTTTTGGATGGGAAGAACTGGATCATCCACCTTACAGTTCAAACCTTGCGCCCAGTGATTTTCACTTGTTTCGGTGCCTAAATGAGTTCCTTGGTGGTCATGGATTGGGCTTCTTCACAGGCGGCAGATTTCTATGTCGTCGGAATTCAAAAACTTGTTGAGCGGTATGACAAATGTTTGAACATGGAACATGGAACATTTGAAATGGAAATTATGTAGAAAAGTAAATAAAAGTATGTAGAATATGGAAAAAATATATTTTAATGATATTTATAATATTTTTCTTCTTAATAAAAAACGGACCTTATTTATAAAATATACCTGGTACATTAAAATTTGATTCTTTCAGTTCGAATGCATTGTTCGGTAAATTCGTAGGAATTTTACATTAGTTCCTCTTTTAACACTTGTGAAAAAAATCTATGTTGGATTAGTA
The DNA here is from genome assembly GCA_031761425.1 of Cosmopolites sordidus. NCBI lineage: Eukaryota > Metazoa > Arthropoda > Insecta > Coleoptera > Curculionidae > Cosmopolites > Cosmopolites sordidus. The sequence goes on from JARFXV010000916.1 coordinate 290,458, forward strand.
ATATTTATTTACATATTATTAATTAGTTTGGTATTTACTAAATTTACGTTTAGATTCGCTTTGATTGTAGTTAGTTAAATTGATTAAAATTGAAAATGTTGGTCGATGGCTTATGCTTTTTTATTTCAAACAGGACAAGAACACTGTTCAAACAAATAACAAGATATGTGTTGAGAGGGTGTAAGATCGGCATGACCGTCCTTCAAGTCCTGATGTCGATGAAATAAATGTCATAATAGTCGAAAATCCACGTACCATGGTACACGATATAGCAGATAAATTAAATATTGGGAAATCATCCGTTTTTGATCATTTGATTAAAATGGATGTGTACCACTACGATGTATAAGTCGTTCGCAAGCTTAGCGCGCGAAATCTGCTTGACCGAATCTGTTCGTGTAATCTTTTGCTAAAAAAATTCTGAAGCCATGGTAACTGATGATGAACGGTGGAATGTGTACAATGTGTCATGAAAAAAATTATAGTGGTTGCCAGGGTTTAAGTACAGCGAAAGACGGCCTTCATCCGAAGATAATTATGCTTTGCATTTAGGGGAAATGAAAGGGACCTATACACGTTGAGTTCCTTCGATTCAACCAAACCGTCACAACCTCAACTGCAAAATTAGCAAACAAGCAATGCGTCGTGTTTCATAATGAGAATGCACAACCACACGTTTCAACCACTTGGTATGTTTCGCTTCACCTACCGTACTCACCGGACATTGCACCCTCGGACTACTATTTATTCCACTTCCTCCAAACCTGTTTCTTCAAAACTTTTTTAAATCGGAAGAAGAGCTGAAAAACAATTTCATTGACATGTTTTGGCCACGTTTGGCAAAAAGGCATTATGGACCTGCCAACTACTTTGGCAAAAAGCTGTAAATAGCTACATAAACTATTTTCTCTTAAAAAAATCCCTATGAACTTTCCGTGCAACTCGATAAATATAAAGAAGCAAAAAAAATTTACAACATGACCGTTACCTGGAGGGTAGTCTCTCCAATAATCCGCTCACTCACAAGTCGAAATGCAGCGTAACTTGTTCAGTTAGTACTTTGATTAATTCATCTGAGGAGAGATCGGTGTTACTTTGACTATCGCGTTTCAGTAGGTAAGAGTGTAAAATCCGACCAGGAATTACGCCTGTAACCAGTCTGGGTAAGACCGGATGACTTCTGAAAGGTCTGCTACGTTAGTCACTCGCCAGTTGGTGGGTTTTTCGAAAACTGTAGGGTTAAGCAAGTACAAACTAAGCGCTGACAGTTAATGAGAGGCCGCGGGGGTCGAGTTACTAGATAACCCTAGTGGTTGACGCCTTTCTAATTTAATAATAAAGCGACGAATAACGAAAGTAATATTTTCTCCGTTTATTTAACTGACAACTTTGACTAAATTGTTTTACGAACTTGTTTTCGTTAAATTATTGCGGTTTTAACATTTTCTTTTTTTGCCACTACTAGACAACTAATTAAATTGTAATTAATCTATGATGTTTATTTCAGACCGAGCACCTAGTGAATTGCCATTATTAACACGAAATTACTACGAATCTCTTACCACAAGCGGAGGTGAGTTATTTTTTGTTATTGAAACATATTTCTGCTAATTTATATATTTTTTCTTTTTATTACAATAAGTAGCAAACAGGTGTAATTAAAAGTTAAACCAGTACAGGGTGGCGTAAAAAGAATGCAGGATTTTGAAATGGGTTGTAGTTGGGAAGGGGGAGGTCGGCGACCACCGTACACCGCCTATGAGCAGCTCAGAGGATTCATTTTCATAACCACGGCGCTAACGGAATAACGATTTTGTTGTTACTGTTCAGCATCTTTTCCGTTAACAGTTCAAGGTTGTGCGTTTACACAACTGAATGCGTTTAATCAACTGGAAAGAAAATTATCTGAACGTCTCAGTACGGCCGGTAGTCCACCTTTGTTTTTGTCTCGTAGCTCGTTAGAATGAATTGAAATTTCATCCGAACAAAATCATGTGTGCTCAAAAGTTATTTCAAGGTGATTTTATGTATTACAGGCTGTTTGTGAAAGAATGCTTGAAATTTTTGCATTTGATGAATCCCAAACTCCAAAAGAAGGGGCTAACAGTAACTTTAATTTGTTACTTCTACAACTTCGACGTTTACTGATTAATTTGGAAAAAAATGTCATTCCAATTGCCATACAACAACTGATTCGATGTTCCTTGGGTTCCATGCTCACCAAATTTGTGTGTACAGCAAGAAGGATGTTACCTCCTCTTATTCTAGATTGTTTTGGTTTTTTTTTATATAAAATATCAGTTACACTTATTTCAAAAACATGCGTTCTTTTTGCTCCATTCTGTATTATTTTTATTTAGTTTAGTTGTACTATTTGGTTAATGAATCATTGAAAATGAAAGTGAACTGTTAATTGGAAACAAAAAAGTTGACGAGATATTGTGTAAGGATTAGGGTATTAATAAAATATCACACGATTTAACAGAGCATTACAAAAATTTTAAATTATTTTAACCCTTTCTAATATTGAAACAATAAGCCATAAGGAGGTTTTTTAGTGGTTTACAAGGTTTCATACTGTTCATTGGAAGTCCTAAATTCACTGCAAATATATTATCTACAATCTACTATTTTTACCTAAACAAAGTACTGTATTGCTCTGTATCCACCATATTCACCTGATTTGGCTTCGCGTGACATTTGCCTGTCAAAACTGAAACCGGCGGAAAAAGGAAAGCGTTTCAAACACAAGTTTGGTCCTCCAGCAGACTTTTAAAGCAATTTTCAAAAATGAGTACCTGGGGGGCGACAAAAAAATTCGACTGCTTCCAGTATTGTATTGACTCAGAAGGTGTATATTTTGAATTGAAAATAATGTAAAAATGTAAATAAATAACGTCTTGTATTTCATTTCGCAGCAGTCAGCTTTTCATAAGGTCGGACTCTATAAGTAAACATTGTTAAATGTTTCTATTGTATTGCGAAGTTACGAGGTTGTATATTATGTTCTTGGTAATTGATGGTTAGACAATTGACATAAAAGAAACACGTTTTAAATAATCTGTGGTTTACATCAAATATTTGGAGACATGTTTATGATGTATTTGTTTCGTTAATTCTTAGCAACCTATTATTATTAATTCTTCTTTTTCCGCCGTTTTCAATAAAAAATTAGGAATTTATTGTGTATTGTGATTTATTAAGAACGGTACATTAAGTTTTATTCAAAATATTGTCCATGACTAGCCACTACTTTTTCCCATTTTTCTGGGAACTTCACATTCGGATACCACGTCGGAAGAACTCTTCATTTTTTGAGGCTATCCACGAATCGACCCAATTTTTGGTGTCTTCATTTGATGTAAAGCGCTGCTTAGACAGGCCATGTGCCGTCCACCGGAACAATTGATAATCGGAAGAGGCAATGTCTGCTGAATACGGCGGATGGGGTAAAACTTCCCAATTAAGTGTTTCCAAATAGGTTTTACCGGTGCCGCAACATGCGTACGAGCATTATCATGTAGGAGAATAATTTTATTATGGCTGGAGTAGTAATGGGCGCGTTTTTCCTCGAGTGCTCGCCTCAATATCATGAATTGTGTTCGGTAGAGAGCTCCAGTAATGGTTTCGCTCGGTTTAAGCAACTCATAATACACGACACCAAGCTGATCCCACCAGATACACAGCATGAGTTATTTTCCATAAATATTTGGTTTGGTTGTCGATGCTGAAGCATGGCCAGGTGGTCACCATGATTTTCTCTTCTTTGAGTTATCGTAGTTGATCCATTTTTCATCACCAATGTCTATACGATGCAAAAGGCCCTTTTTTATGCCTGGCAAGCAGCATTTCACTTATGCAAAATCGCCTCTCGGCTTCAGTTCATAAAAAACCCAATTTCCTGTTTTTGAATCATTCCCAACTATTTTAAAGGATGTCAAATGGCTTGTTGAGTCACTTCTGATATAAGTGCAAGTTCCTTTTGCGTTTGGGACGAACCTTCCTCCAATAATACTTCCAATTTCGTGTCTTCGTACACTTTAGGCCTTCCACTCCGTTATTTGTCTTCCACTTCAAATTCACCCTTTTTAAAATTTTGAAACGACTCACAACTTTCCTCACTTAAAGCAGCCTCACCATATGTTTCTACAAGGAATCGATGCCCCTCAGCCGCAGATTTCGCGGCACAAAACTTGACATTTTTGCACGAAAAAAATTATGTGATGCTGATACGGGGTCACTAATACTTAAGGTTATGTTGTTACCAGATGACCAAACTGACGATATTACGTTTTACATCTGACAATTTTAACATTCCCCCTTCTGGTGGGACCATCTTTTGTCAAACGTCGGAAACTTATTTGTACATCTTTTGTATTCCAAGAATAATAGATTTGATAGATATTAAACTAGAAGAAATTTATCACTAAACACCAAATCACTTTTTTTTACACTTCTCGATGTGCTCTAACCTGGTAGCATCATCAAGAGGTGATTTAATCTAATATCTGATTGAATTAGTGGTAAACCTCTTCGAGTTTAGTGTTTCACATCAGAGGTTCCAAAAGAACAATTGCTGTTGAATATTCATCCAAAAAAAATGTTTTGATTGTTATTGCATTACCTTTGAAAAGGAATAAAAGGCACTTCACTTTTCAACTCCAAATGCTATATGTAAATGGACAAAAAAATAGAATATCAACACATTGGCAGGATGACAAACCACAGGGTTATGAGCATAGCAAGACATATGTCACCTAATATGTGAAGGACTCTAGGACTCCCAAGAAGAAGATAGGACGATGATTATCTACCTTAGAAACATAACCCCGAAGAAGAAATTGTTCATAAATGATTATGATTTATCTCTAGTAAAACCTTAGGAGAAATATATCATTAAATCAAAAATTTGCCTAGGAAAACATCTAATATTCTTCAGTTTTAAATGATTTTTCAAATTTTAAGACATCAGTACAATCATTAAGTTATTAATCATTAAGTTGTAACCCACGTGGCTAGTGATTTATTTAAACTTAGGAACTTTCAGTTTTTATGTTGAATTATTTAAAGGTGTCTTTTGTCACCAAAAATATTATTGCATTTCCCCTAGATTATCGATATTTGTTATGCGAAATTGTTATTAGTTTCTGTGCTTCCTGAGGAACAAAAAATATTTTAAGAGCATCTCTTAAACATCTTTGATTGTTTTACTATAGATTTTTGTACTTAAGGTTCAAAATAATGTAGAACTGGTCAAATGTTATGTTTATTTTTGTTATTAGTGTTGAATTGGGTACATAGATTCAAAGAAAAAGATTATTTATAAAACTCAAAGAAAAACAATAAATGTATGTCGTAGTTTAAGAAAATTGGTGATTTCTTGTTAATCATTACCAACTTGTCATGGTGGTCGTCCACATTTATAGGTTACGTAGGTTTCGAGATTAAATGAAGGTTCTTTATTAAAAATATTGTAGAAGAAAATACTTCAAATTTCAAATCTTGATAGCAGTACAGAACTGTCTACATTTCTGTCTGTTGGTAACAAAAAGCATTGGAAATCAAAATAGGAAATTAAAGCATTGATCGAAAATAAGTTGGATGAAAACTCTGGTGGTTTTTGATGACCACATACAAATCCGATCACGGCATCGTTAATTCTTCCAACCGGCGATTTTCTAAATTTAAAAACAAATCACATACGAGTGTCGTATCGGGCCACACCCATCGACGTTGCCCCTCGGGCTTCGGAGGCACCATACAGGATCTCCCCATTTGTATCGGAGAGTTTTTGCGATAATGAATCAATTGGTGGATATCGTCTAACTGAATTCAACAGCGATCAAAGTACCAATCAGTGTAACTTGTTCATAATTACACATTTTAATCGATGTAAAGTTGTCCACCTGATTCTCCAGATATAATTTCTGGTGATCCTATCTATTTTAAAAAATAAAATATAAAATATTCAGAATTATTTATATTTTACTTTATTTGGGAATTTTCCAATACTAGTGTTGACTGGATTTTCTCTTCCATTTTTTCTGCTTTCTGACATATTTTTTTCCTAATTTTCGTCTTCCGTCCTTATCATATGTCCGCTAAGTTCCTTCCTTATTTTAGTGTTTACATTATCTATTAGTAATCTCATAAGAAAGCTAGGATGTATGTAATAGGCAAGCTTTCAACATACTCCTTTACCTATTCGTCAAATATCAGCTTTTTCTCTAGCTTTTTTTTTTGAACTTATTTTTACTTCTCTTATAGTGTGAAGATATGGCACTGGAGATGTTAAACAAGGTGGTTATCGATACAAGGACGTTTTCGGGCTACGTAGTAGAGGGAAAGTGGGCCTGCGGCGGGAGGTGTCTATCAACACTCCCTACGATGCTCTTTGTATCCATCATAGCTTTGTGGACTCTAGAGTACCATATGTTTGCTTATAATATATTTATCAAGAGTGGTGATTTGGTTGTTTGCCCCATAATTAATTAGAATATCTGAAATAAATTAAATAAATCTTATAAATATAACAGACAGAAGGGAAACTATCAACAACGGCTTACATTTGCTGAAATAATGATTGACTTGCTTGAAGAAAACAAAAATGTGACCATCATTGATTATCACTTTTACCATTTTTTCATTAATAAATTTCCTTTAAATACTTTTGATAGTGATTCTTCCTCCTTACAAACCATATTTAAATGTCAGAGGTTCCTATCGTTAACTAATGCTACTTTAACGTAAAAACAGAGATTTTTTCTAAATGTTGGTCTGTGCGAGAACGTCTTGGTTACCTTGAATGAAATAAGAGAGAGGTATCTTTGCCGCTGCCGACTTGGTGGACCTACTGCTGCGAGTGTGATGTCATATTGTGTGTACCTGTTTTTCTCGTCTTGTCACTTTATTTAAATTTCAATTCGGATACTGCGACGTTCGCTAGACGACCTGCCAAGCTCTTAATGAAAATATCGTTATTTGTATAATCAATTTTGGGATTTTTTCCTTTTGTCGTTTTTTGAAAACATGCTGTCACCGAGAGTTTGAACGTAAATGAACCGATGTAGATTTCTGATGTCAGTGAAATCTCTCTACGAAATTCTCGAAATGTTTCTACGTTTAGTTCATACCATTTATTAGTCTCCTGTAAATGTTATATCTATTTTTATTGTTTATGACTTTCCGGTTGATTTTTTGGCTGGTTAAAATTCAAGAGTTTTAAGGATTTAACTTATTTAGCTATAAACTCGAAGAGATTTAACACTAAACACCAAATCACTTTTTTAAATTTCTCGATGCACGTTTCTGATTCTGATTAAATCATCTCCCGATAATCAGAAATTGAATCATCTCTTGATAATGCTAACATGGTTAGCGAAACGTGCGTCGAGAAGTTAAAAAAATGGTTTGGGGTATAGTGGTAAATCTCTTGGAGTATAGTGTTTCACATCGAAGGTTCCAATAGAAGAATTGATTAAACTTAACTATGTCCTTCCTTATGCCAACAAAATAATTTTAGTGTTAGTAACATTTTATTGTATTTGTAAATCTTTTAAATTACTTTCTTCAGAGCAAGATCTAAAATGTATTGAAAAGTAAAAAGCTTTAAATATCAAATAGTAGAGTTGTTATTTATTGACATTATTGCACAAAAGGTTTCAAGTGTATGTAATGTAATAAATATGGTGGTAAAATGTAAGGTGGTAAAATGTATATATGATGGTATAAAACTGAAGTTTGAGCTGTTATAGAGTACTTTGTCTTGCAGAGTCAACCCCGACAGATATACAGAAATAATTAGATTCCACTGGAGGTGGGGTGTTTAATTTAAACATGATACATCCCCTGAAGATGATAAAGGCTCCGTATGCCCAATATCCGCTACGACCGTTACATTTCAGAAATGAAGCTGCAGTTAAAACAGTGGATGGAAGCAGATGAAAGGGCGCCAAAGAAAGCGAAAATGATTCCAACTGCAGGAAAAGTAATGGCTACAGTTTTCTGGGATTCTCGTGATGCACTGCTCATAGACTTCCTGGCAAAAGGCAGCGTCATCTCTGAAGAGTATTACGCTTCACTACTGAACCAATGCTATTCAGGCTAAAGGTCGACATCTAACCGCAAACCGTTTTCTTTTACCAGGATAATGTGCCTGCATACACTTCGAGTTGTTGCTGCAAAACTCCATGACCTACACTTCGAAGTGCTTCCACATGCAACGTATTAATCAAATATGGCTCCCATCTATCTGAGACAACAGCTTATTTTGCAGAGCCGCATTCTAAAAGTACTGAATTACGTGGTGACTACGTTGGAAAAAAAATCGCAATTCTTCAGAACTTTTGGAACGACTCGGTATAAATCCACACCAAACTATGTCTGGTAATGTTTTTCTGATTAGACCACATAATCGGAAAGGGAAAGCCAGACTGAACCTTGATAGTCTCCGAGTTAAACGACTAAATACCACAAAGTGAGTTGTATCCGCTATCTCGATAGTTTTCGTCGCATGTCGCCAGACGGCGCCTATTTGGTCTATTTTTTTTTCCACTATTATCGCAAGGTGTTTAAAAAGGTGATCGATGGACAGGCGTGCATCGGCCGTCTAGTAGGCGCCGATGCGCGTCGCCTGCTGACGTCACCTTTTGATTTTGCCGATCGGTTCTGCACCTGTCAACGCAAATATTTCGCCAGGATATGGGAAATATTAATTCTTTTAATGAAGTAATGCAGACATCTCGAATATGGCGGCGGTAGTTCTAATTTTGATTGAAAAAGAAAACTTGATTGAAAAAGAAACTGATTTGAAAAAAAAAACGAACATACCTTGTCACTGCAAAAGTTCATACATACAGTGGTGGCTAATAAAATAAAGAGTGGCGAAGCCTTATATTTTAATATATTTTATTTAAACTCATTTTTACGTTGTTTCTAAAAAAATATTAATTTTTCAGAATTAATTTATCGAGCGTTTAAAATGTATTAGTTTGAATATAAACAATTACCTTATTCATAATTATATGTTGATGGGATATTTTAGAAAAAATTAGCTCGTCAAAAAAAGATGAGTATTTTTATTACAAATCATAAAGAACTAAAAGGTATAATTGGGTTTTGAAAAAAAAGTCATAAATGAAAGAACACTATTTTTATTTTTATTTTTATCCTTATAATTAAAAAGTTATATCAATTGAAAATACATTTTTAAGCCTAGTACCAATGACGCGCCGACAGTTCCGAAAAAACCCGAGGGCGTGTGACGTCACAATGTTTATTCCCCTCAATATCACAAACAGCTAATACGAGTGTTTTAGTTTTCAATCAACTTATTCTTGTTGTTATCATAATTGTATTGATAAATTTATTGAAAATAAACTAAATCAACTCCCGAAAAAATGTTTTTAAATGTTCCACAAGATGTTAAACGTCGAAATCTATGGTTCCCAGCAACACGACGTATTAATCTTAAAACAACATCAAATTTTTACAACCACATGTCATCAAATATATACAAAATATTATTTTTTATAACACATCAATTTTTTATGTTTGGGTATTTATTACCTGCTGAAGCTACACAATCGAGACATCGACTGTCTTGAACTTTTCTTAGTTTTTTATTAATAATTAAGGGAAGTGTATAAGCTTTACTCGGAACTTTATGTTCTCGATATATACGTCCTTTCAGCGTGTAAATGCAATTTTTGCGATTAAACTGAACATAACCTTGTCACCGTAACTTTAATTATTTTAACAAATAATCTAATTTTATTTAATATAAATAATTTGTTTCTTATTTACATTTATATGTTTTCTATTTTTTTAAATTCAAATTCAGTCATTAGCACCTCGAACTTCAGATGAATTGAACCGAATGTCATTTTTGAGAAAATCTGTAACCATAAAAATATCTACACCAGGTATATTATTAGAATTAGTCTTTATGAACCCTTTGTCACACATTACTGAATTAAATTGTAACCAACAATATTTTTTCTGCACTAAACTTCAATAATTTTGACAGTATATACACAGGTGAAAGTCGTTAACTGTACTTACGTGAAAACTCTTTAACATAATGATGTCACAAATATGACAGCCAATCGTGGCGTTTTCGTAGTCATGTGATTTTATTTTAAATTTTATAAATTTATAATTAATTGCAAATCTTTTTTTTAAGTTTTTCGCATCAATTATCAATATTATTTATGATACATTTTTAAAATATATAATTATTTTTTATTCAAAATCCCAATTGCCCCAGTTTCTTAAGCAAATTTCTTTTGTCATATTTTCTTTTATCAGAAATATTAAACCCACTTCTTATATGAAAAGCCCCCCTTCATTTTGATGTTACACCACCTTCCTTCACTATACACAAAGTGTTACGTCGATTGAATTCTTCATTAATACTTCTGCTCATATAAAATTTATTATTAGAATCAAATAAATTAATTTTGATTTTATGGCTAAAAAGGGTGATTTTTCAGTTACGTTGGAAATCTTCAGCTTCTTTTTGCAAATTTGTACGGCTGCTTTATTTTCTTAAAAACCGTTTACTTAAACCGTTACTTAAAAACCGAACTTTCTTGGCAACTCTACCGTAGGTTCTTTTGTTCTAAATCTTATGGTCTAGATTTTTTTTTATAACGACAGAAGGTAGCAAAATAATACTTCAAAGCCTTCTATACAATATTATTATCCATTTTTTTACAACCACTCTTTTCTGGTTGTTTTTGGATCACATATGATTCTTTTAAGGCTTTAGCAATTACGCATTGTCCAATTGCATTCGTAATATATGCCATAAGATTTGTTTTGGTTTTTCAATAGCAAAATTAAACGATGATGTCAATCACTAATTAATAATAAGGGCCATGCTACAAAGTACTAAGCTTCGGTAATTATTCGGATTAAACAGTTTTAGAAAATTACACCTTTCAGTTTTTTATGATTTGTAATAAAAATTGCTTTTTTTGACCACGTAATTTATCTAAAATATCTCATCAACGTATAATTATGAATAAAGAATTATTTGTATTCAGACTAAAACTCTGTATGCCTTTTAAATGCTCAGTAAATCCATTGTGGAAAATTAATATTGTCTTAGAAACAACGTAAAAATGACTCCCCCACTTTTATTTCATTAGAAATAATAACAATGCTAACTGTCCCACAGCTACTCAATCGAGTTTTTGAAATTTAAATTGATTTCTTCTACGGTTCTGGTAAAAATTAAATTCGTGATAGTCGATTTTTAAGGCCTGATCTGGACGTTCAAGCTTAGGTCGTTACTTCTGAGTGATATAAATGTTTAGATGAGTGAAGCAATCCACTGAATTTTAATTCAATTAATTTTTATTTCATATTATTGTTTGAAGAAATTTCCAAAATTACCTACGTATGTGTGGTATCCATAATAATTTTGATTTTGTTTTTCATTCCCAAGGAAACTATAATTGTCGTTTATCATGTAACCAATGCAGTAGTTTTTTATCTCACCTGGTAAAGCATCACTTGTGATATCATGTCATTACACTGATTACATAATTTACTCTTATCTCGATCTAAAGTCAATTTTTTTTTGACCAATTAATATATCTTTAACACATTAATATACCTCAAAATGTTCTTAATTATTTAAACCAAATTTCCAAAAGAAGATATTAGAAAGAAAGTCCAAAAGTTAACTATTCAAAAGAAGAACAAAACCAAACGAAGTTGATGGTAACACACTATGGACCCGAGATAATAAGAGAACAATACCAGTTGTTTTGATACCAGAAATCGAATGTATTATGAAGGGTAACTTACTCCCTGTAGTCTGTCCTAAGATCTAAACTTACACAAAGGTAAAGTTGAAACCTCTATGAAACACACTCGTCTAAGAGACGTGGACCCTCATCACCTTGCAATATTTGAAAGGAGAGTAATTAAAAGGAGAAAAGAGAATAATTTTTGGTGCTGTCAGTGACTATGTCAATTGCAGGATGATGTATAGCTTCGAACTCAAGTAGACTATGTAGCGACTCAGATGGACAACATATATCGTCTCTTTTGCACGTGATCAGTTCTGTAAACTGAACTTGATCTTTCATTCAAAACAAAAGAATAATGTTAACAGTTAACTTGATTCACTTCTAAGTCAAGAGCGATATGAATTATCTGCATTTTCCACATTTATAAAAATCCTCAGGTAAAAAATCGAACCATGAAAATAACCTTACGATCTTTGAGTGCAATTTGTGATAATCGTATGATAGTCCATCGGTTGGAGTGATTCGAAACAAATTTCTCATTCAAAAAAAGTTCGCGTCGTATATTACAAAAATATCTCGAATATCCATAATTTTAAAATTTACATTTTTATTGCAATTTTATTTAAAGTGCGCCTGCTTCATTGCCAATCGTTCAGCAAATATTTCCTTAAACTTAACACACTCAAGCCTAATTGTAATATTCTATATTCATATTTTTAGCGTGAAAAGAATACAAGCTTCATAATTCAAAAAGTAATTCATAAATATTCCTGTATAATAAGAATAGCAATGCAAATTATTTATTGCACTGCAAATTATTTATTGCACTGCAAATTATTTATTGCACTGCAAATTTAATTTTGCATAGCTATAACACAGGTATTTATTTAATTAAAAGTGATTATTTTTTATGTAATTTGAGAATAGATTGAATAAATTATAGGCTTTCCTTATTGTTTAGAAATGTCAAATCAACGCCCTCTACAAACAGAAACGGTGTTGACAGGTTTAAAATCAGTGTCACCAATTTTTACGTCCCTCAACTTTTCCCTGAACTAGGATAAATCATGTTCTATGTGGCAACGCAGATCAGCCCTGACACTTAAAAATAGAGATTACGCGGCGGCGGTGGCGCCAAGATTACGCCGTTTGCGATGATGGCCGGCCGTTACGTCACAGGGCGGTGGACCAATCGAAGGCCTTGGCGGGACGCGCAACGATTTCGAAAGGACGGTTCGCGTATCGGCGGCGAAGAGAACTCGTTGATTTTCGGTTGTGATCGTAGACGATGTTCGGTCGTACCTAGTCGGATCTTATCGTTTGTTCTTGAAATAAAACAAATTGTAATTTTTATCAAAGCCAAATCTTCTAAGTTTTAATATGGAGAAACAATGTTCACTTAATTTCACAAAGTAAGAATTTGTTTGTCATAGAGTTGCTGTATTATAACGTAAAGTCGTTTATTGTGTCCCAGTAATAACTTAAACAACTAAGTTATTATGTATACTTTCACATTATCAGTTTGACCACGATTCGGCAACTCTTAATACACCATCATCTTCATATATCACTAGATACACAGTGGCACCTTTTTTTATAAATATCGGACACAGGTAATCGACAGCGTTGGATGACCGTGCATTTTTATCATCCCTAATGATTGTGTTTTTTTTTTCTAATTACGCTTCCCATTAACCCTCTTTAATTTGATCAAGTAGATATAAACGCAGAGATACAGAGACGCTGAGATATAATCAAAAAGTAAAGTGATTTTTATTATAAAAATTAGGGCGCCTTGTATATCGATACCACCATTTGTTGGTATGGCTGACATCTGACATCTGACAGAACTATAGTCTGTGTTGTAATTGTAATTGTTTGTGATGTTAGGTTACCAGTGTTAATCTTTTTAGAGGTACTAAAATTTGTACATCTAATATAATACTAAAGCAATCTATCGCGTCAAAGAAAATTGTTTTTTTTTCTAATCTAAAACCTTTGCCTTTAATCCAAACCAATATCATGTAAACGTCGAAATCCAAAGAATCTGGAGAACGCGACTGAATGCGACTGAAACATGATCGAGCCATGCCTTACTACACGCATTGAACGCTCAAGATATGTCGCCACTCGGAAGAGACGAAATTGCATAGAGAACATTCCTGGCACACGTTCGACCAGATTCTGTCTATCGTTGAGGCGCCGGCTTATTTTGACTGGACTGTTGAATGACCGAATCGCCAAATTTAAAATTTGGCAATCGAGTTCGAAACGACGCTCCACAGTCGCTTGTTTATAGACGGCGGCGGCTTTTTAGCGTCTCCACGTAGGAATTGATCCCACGAAACAATCTTTCGATCATTATCATCGACCTCTGGATGAACGACATTAGTTTGAATTGACAAGTATGTTAGTTATGTGGTTCGAACACAAATCACGCGTTTACTTTGAAAATTGTACTTGTAGATTGCGTAGTTATATCGTGGATAATTCAATATTTGGAGTGTTTTGGATCGTACACATTACATTTTAATCGGTTCATAACTAATATTTTTGAGGGGTGATATTCTTTCTTGTGGAACTTGCACGTCAAAAGTTTTACACATTTATCTTGTTGCGTGTTATATTGACTTTTGTCTACAAAATAAATAGTTTTCTTATCTGATAGTCAATCATTTTTATAACCCAAGTGAGTCCTTGGACTCTTATTTAAACTGAGTGAGAAGTTCGAAGTCTGATATTTTCTAGACGAGAGAATTTTCTACTAGTGATGAACTTTGACATAAATCGTATTATGGTTGCCAGACGTGGACTCTTAAAAGAAAACGGAAAAGATGCGTCCGGTATTGGAAAGAATTCTCCGAGGAATTTTTAGTATTGTGAATGCTGGGCGGGAGATTGTGAGGGACGAATAGGGGTTAACAGAACGAGAGGCAGAACAAATTCATGATGGCAAGACAATGTAAGAAGGGCTGCTGAACTACTACACATCAAAACTTCACAGGATCTGACTAAAACAGAATCAGAAGTTTGCATCTGCAAAAGCCATTAAACATACTAAAAAATTGTAATATACTAAAAAATATACCTCCTGGTTGGTGTTGCCAGTAAGACAACACGAGCAAGAAAACGGGGGAAAAAAGGCATATTTTTCAAGGAAAAATAGGTTTTTCCGATTTGAATCGAAAGAATCACCGGATTTGACAGCTCCTAACTTCTTCCTGTGGTTTTAAATATCATTAAATCATATATATTATATAGGTTTTTTTCCAAAAATTATTCCTTTTTATTCAAAATGCATCTCTTCCGCATCACGCTGGGAACGTTCAACCAATGCTAGCATTTATTTTTTTCATGTCGTCACTGTCATAAAACGTTTCTTTCAAGGCCAGTTTGAGTTTCGTGAGTAGGAAACAGTAACACGAAGATAAATCAGGCGAATACGGAGGATGCTGAAACACGCAGGCTTGTTTTTTTCGCCAAAAACTCACGAACAGTCACGGTTCTGGGTACAGATCAATGTCTCCGACTTTAAATCTTTTATCAAAATTTCGTGAATCATGTTTTTGGTCATATCTAATTCATCTGTTATCCATCTTACAGTCAAATTCGCATTGTAGGCAATTATTTCACGCACAATTTCCACCAACTTATTGCGATTTTTGTTTTTTTTGCCGGCCTGGCTTTGAGTCAAAACATCACGACTATCTTAGAATCGCTTATTCTACTAGAAAATGCGTGTACGGAAAAAGCAATCTTCAAGATTTTTTTTTTATAAATTCAAATGTTTCTGTAAAAGTTTTACCGAACTTGACACAAAATTTAATATTAGGTCTTTATTTCATCGTATTTTTGTGACAAGGTGACCCAAAGACACTGTTACTCGACAATCCGTTGATCCTTCGTTTTATCGAGATATACAGTTTTCAGATTTTATATTGTTTCAATAGATGGCGCTAGTAGTTTTCTTTAAATTTAAAAAGTTCGATTATTTTTCTGACATACTGAGTAATTTTCGTGTTTAAAAAGGAAACTGTATTGAATATAGTTTTGAAAAAGGCACTGCGTATCGAAACAATTCCAATACAAGTTTTAAATATTAGTGGAAATTTAGATATACATCCTAGTTCGCTTATTTATTCATTTTTTTGATCGAAAATTGATTTATTTTTCAACATAGTCGCCTTTTAACTCTATACATTCCGCCCAAAAATGGACGAAATCTTCTAGGACAATTTTTTTATTAACCCTTCGTAAAATTTAACCAACAATGCAGCATAAAACTTTCCTGTGATATTCTTACGCTTTTCCAAATGGTCAAGGAAGATAATGCCTTTCGAATTCCAGAAAATTATGGTCATAATCCCTCCGGCCCATGAAAGCGTTTTTGCCTTCTTCGGGGCAGGTTCGCCGGGTAAAATCAACTATTTTGACTGTTTCTTCGTTTCTGATGTCTAGGGATGAAAAATAATCACGAATCGCTGTCGAATCTCCTTAAGATTGGACTTATAAATGTCTAAACACCGCTATGAAGCGGTCACTCGATTCATTTTTAGTCCACAATTAGCAAACGCTGCGCCCATCGAGCCGATAGCTTCCTCAAGTCCAAATGTTGGTGTGTGGTGTTCCTTACACGTTCGTCAAAGTTGTTTAATATCCCAACAATCTCTCTAACTTCCATTTTGCGACCAACGAATAGGATATCATGAGTTTTGTTGGCCAATTCATTAGTAGCAGCCTCAACGGGGAGTCTTGAGCGTCCAATAAACTACTTATGAAGTATAAAAGGAACAGAATCCCCATAATATTTTTGCAACCTCGGTTTTCAACTTTTATCCATGATAGCGAAAATATTGAACTTATCTGCTTTCGAAGACTGTCAAAGCAAAATTAAATGTTGTATAGATTTGAAATTTATTTATGGAGCCGTTATTGGAATATATGCTGCTTTTCAGAAATATAAATCACCTTTGCTATAGCATTGCAATCTATATATTGGTGCTATTAACTGTTTAAAAGTATTGTTTATTATAAAAGGTATAGAAGGAAGGAGATACTTTACAATGGGACTTGATTTTATGTGGATTTTCAAGCTCCTGTAAAGTAGATTCAGGACCAATCCTAATTCGGCAATTTTTTCAAGACGTCCATTCTCTATTGTATATTTTTAGTACATTAATGCGGTTTTTAACGCGTTAGTTAAAATTCGAACCCATTAATCCGGCTTGCCAAAAATTTTCCCCACACGATTATTTTCGCTTTTTTTTTTTTTTAATTTTGATGAACAACATGATCGTTACATTAGTCAGATGCAATGAACAATCTGTTCTAAGGTGTGTTTCACAACAGCGGCTGTCTACCCAAACGATTTTAAAAATGATTATCAGAGTTAAATGTGACAGGTGCATTTAGGTCAGTCAAATTTCTAATAAAAACATTTCTGAAAATGTTTGATGCCAGTAGGAGAGAAAATGTACGAATAAATACGAAGGCTGTTCTCGAATTACACAGGTCTAGAGTGGATTTTGTGCTGGAAAGGCTAAAACTATTTTTGAATATGCCCATTATGCTGGTTCTAACGGTACATATATTATTTGAAATGTACGTGTAGTTTTTCAGATATGATAGGTCGAAAAAATACGATTATTTCATATTTTTTATCTTTTGTTACATCATTGAATATGGAGAAAGCTTATTTTTCGTGATTTCTTCGAGTGAGTTCCTTCCAGGTACTCACGTATAATACTCCTGCAGTACTCAGCATCATGTGTTTATCCAATCGATCCTGGTACCTTTCTTCAATTTTTTTTTTAGGTCCTGATGCTGTAAAAACCAAGATTGTCTGGAAATTTCTCCAAATGATTGTGGAGGTAGTGAACTTTGCTGCTCATGTTACATCTAAGCTGTCTGAAAATTTCCGGTATATTTTACACAAATTCGCGATAATTTTCGAAATTATAATTCCTTAAGAAATGTCTTACAACATTGACGAACGAAAACCAGTCTAATGATTCTATATCATTCATTGAATGCACACATTGTTATCTTTCATCAAAAGCCTAATTTGCGATTCATCGAAAATGTCTTACGTTTCTCCTTGCTCAAACCAGGAAATTTCCTCGATATATAATTAAAACAGCATTTTTACCCAATGCTTTGACATACTGTTTCATTAGTCCCAATTTTATGTGCAATGGAGGTAACATTATTTTCTTTCTAGTAACTAACGCTGTATTTATGATATTTTGTTTTCCAACTGTCAAATCTTTTTTTTCAGGCCAGTTTGTTTTAATTTAATACTCGCTTTCAGATCTGCTATTCCACAAACCGAGAAAACATGGAGATTTCGTATAGCCGCTTTGTTGACCCAATAAAAAGTTTTATCATTTTTAAATCATATTAAAACATATATAATCCACTTATGATCATGGTGCTTAAGTTTTGTCAATACCAGATATATTGTTCATGCTCCTAATTTAGTGGAATGAGCCATGGGAACCGCACCATGTTTATTGCCATTATGTAGCAAAACACATTTCAAACTCCGCTTGGAACAGTATATAAAAAGTCTCCATTCATTTGGCTGGTAGTTCAAGAAACCCATTTTTGATAAAAGACCGACATCATTACAAAAACAAGCAGTTCTTTTTCTCGAGTACGATAACATGAAATTTTAGTACCTGGGGAATGTAAATTCTTCTCGTTGAGTCTGGATGCCAACAGTTCTGATCTTTCTTTTGAAAGGTCCAGGTCTCTGATAAGGTTTCAAAATTATTACTTTCTTCGCTAGTACAAGCTTTCCTATCTTTGGATGTACTACATTCTGTATTTGAAAGATCAGACAGACCACGACTAAGCAAAAATAACAGTCGTAGTGATTTTTTGGTTTCCTCCAAATCATAGATACACCAAACTTCGATTGACTTATTTTACCGTTCGTCCATTGCCTTAAATATTCACTACAAATTTGGCAAACGTTGTTTGGAATCCATCACTTATCAACGTCTTTGATTTTCAAGTTAAAGTAAGCGAAATACACATACGCATGTTTCACAAATTCATATATAGGTTTTCGAAACTTTTTCATCGTATGCTCGCCACAAACAAAAAGTGTTTGGGTGGTTTAAACACGATTGTTTTGACGATGATGATATCTTCCAGGTTTTATTTACTAATTTTTTAATTGAACAAACAACAAAAATAAACAAGTTAAATGGCTACTGAGAAGAAAATATCAATGTGAATAGAATAAAAACAGTACGTACTTTTGCTAATTTAATGTTACTGAGGCTGTTGCTAGACACAATACTTTAAAATTACGTTTAAATTTCGGCGGCACCAAAATGGTTTTTTTATTTTGTAGATCTGTGATATTATCTCTAAAGTTGAATGAAACACCTAAAACATTATGTGTATTAAGAATATTTTTTTGTTAAGTTAAAGTAAAACATATCGCCAATATAGCGTTTATATATTGGATTTCAATAGCTATCATTCATATAGCTATAGAAATGCGAATATCCGGTAATTTTTTCAATTTTTTGTGTTGCTTCATAAACTTTCGATCATAAACTTCCTTATAATATTGGTTTGAACATATTTTTTGTTCATTGCCAATACATATGTAATGTTGATTTTTTTACAGCATTAATGACATTGGTGTCTGTATTCTGCTTTCGAAACTCCTAATGCACCAAATGTCTAATATGGAACTAATTTTCCATTCTTACACACATTAACACACTTTCCATTCCATCCGGGAATTTCATCCATTCGTATAGGGATTGCCTATTTTTTTTTTCAAAATATAACAATAAGTTCTCGAAAACTATACTTTTCGTTCCAGTTTCTAAATATACGTTTTCAACGCAAGCAGATAAACTGCCATAAATAAAAACGAGCTTTTACAATAGGACACGCCCATTTTTTTAAAAAACTTTATAAAATAATTCACCGTATCCTGCTGATCGAAATTCTACAATTTACTTAAAAGGCCTTCGGTAATTTTGACGAAGCTCGTATCACGATCAAAAAAAAGAAGCAGAATTTGCTAACCTATAATAAAGCAGATTGGCCGAAAACAGAATAAATAAAGGTACAAAACCAGCCCACAAACAAAACAGACTATGAAAAGGTCCAGAGTAGCTATGTATCCCTTATAAATTAATTTTTTCATCGAATTTATCGATGATGAAACAGTCGATGATCTTGTCTGTTTTTTTTTTTTGATGATGAAGAGATTTAAATTAAATTGGACAGGTCGTTTGCGATCTAGATGTTTTAATATCGATGGAGTATAAGAAAAAAAAGAGGTAGAGAGAGAGAGAAAGAGAAATTTGGCGAGTGATTGATAAAGATCGGTGGACCACACAGGACGAGGCCCATGCAAATTCCTTGATGGAGTTTTTAGGGTTTTAGGTCGGAAATTGGTTTAAAGAACCGTGAGGTTGCATTGATATATATATATATATATATATATATATATATATATATATATATATATATATATATATATATATATATATATATATATATATATATATATATATATATATATATTATTATTATTATTATTATTATTATTATTATTATTATTCACGTATGGGCCCTGGTGGACCACGCGAAGTACAATTAGAGGCGTTTGTTGTTGTTAGCCTTCCTTTGAGCCCATACTAATTTCATTCTTTCGCTATGAGCTTTTTTCCTTTCGTCAGACCAAGTTGTTCCAGTCTTCCTACATTTTTCTCTCTGGCCAACCTTCCAAACGTTAACCTTGTGTCTGAAACAGCCTCTATCCTGAATTTCACTTTGTGTAATATTTGCTGATCTTAGGTCCTCTTTAATTGCAGCAATCCATTTAATTATTTCTACTTTAGCTCTACTCCTATTTTCATAAAATTCGACTATTTGTCTAGTTAGCCTATCCGGATTCATCCGTTTGATGTGTCCGTAAAACTTAAGTCTTCTTTTTCTCATATCGCTATGTATATCTGTGTATTGTTTGATTTCTTGGTTTTCTCGAAGTCGGTATGTTGTGCTATTTATTTGTTTGGGGCCTAGGATTTTTCTTATGATTTTTCTTTCCTTCTTTTCAATGTCCTCGATGTCCCTCTTTCTATTCAAAATGAGCGTTTCTGCAGCATATAGACATTCTGGCTTAATAACCGTGTTGTAATGCCTAAGTTTTGTGTTTTTAGATAGGCATTTTTTGTTGTAAATATTTTGTGTAAGTCTCAATGCCGTTTCCATTTTTTGACATCTACCCTTATTGGCCGCTTTTTCCAACCCATTTTCCATGATTATTTCACCCAAATATTTGAATTGAGAGACTCGTCTGATGTTACCATATTTCGTTTTTAGAAATGGTGTTCTTAGTCTGTTGCAGGTCATGTATTCTGTCTTTTCAAAGGAAATTTGGAGTCCTACCTTTTCTGCTGTTTCTTTTAGGATTTCAATCTGTTTCTGTGCCGTTAATATATCTTGAGCTAAAATTGCTAGATCATCAGCAAATGCTAGACAATCAATTTTGATGTTGGTTCTCCCCAGTTTAATGGGCTGGTCAATATTCAGTGCCGACTTTTTTTCACGCCACTCCTGTATTACTTTTTCTAGAACACAGTTAAATAAGAGTGGCGAGAGTCCATCCCCTTGTCTCACTCCAGTTTTAATTTCGAAGGGCTCTGAGATCTCACCCATGAATTTAACTTTTGACCTTGTGTTAGTTAACATTGCTTTAATAATTGCCAGCGTTTTCAGATCTAGTCCTTGTTCTTTCAAGATTCGGAATAAAGATTCGCGGTCAATAGAATCATATGCTTTTTTGAAATCCACAAATGTACAGACGAGATTTTTATTGTACAGTTTTTGATGTCTTAGAATCAACTTTAGATTCAGGATCTGTTTAGGGCAGGATCTGCCCGGTCGAAAACCTGCTTGATATTCACCAATATTCGGTTCTAACTGTCCCTGTGCTCTGTCTAGTAGACATTGAGATAGAATCTTGTAACAAACCGGGAGAAGAGATATTCCTCTATAGTTGTTTACATCCGTTCTATCTCCTTTCTTATGTAGTGGATGGATTAGAGCATCTTTCCAGTCTTCCGGAATCCGTTCGGTTCGCCAAACTTCTTGTAAAATTTTGGTTATTTCCTTGATTGTACCTGGACCAGCGGATTTCAAAAGTTCAGCAGTGATTCCATCTTCACCAGAAGCTTTGTTAGTTTTAAGCCGCTTGATTTGCCTAATTATTTCCTCTTCATTCGGTGGTAATGAATCTGGGTTTGTTTGTTTAGGGTTTAGTGTTGGTAATTTGTTTAAGGGCTGAGGACAGTTTAGTATTTGTTCAAAATATTTCGCAAGTTCCTTGCAATTGTCTTGGTTATTTAGAGCTAATTGTCCGTTTTCCTTTTGAAAGCATAGGCTCTGCGGTTGATAGCCTGTTAATTTAGTTTTAAATGTTTTGTAAAAGTTTCGGGTGTTATTTTTTTGGAAATCTTTTTCTATTTCATTAAGTTGATTGTTTTCATATTTTCTTTTAGTTTGTCTAATTAGCTTCGATGTTTCTTTTCTTACTTCCAAAAAGATGTTATAGTTTATCGCTGTTTTTTGACTGTTCCAATCTTTGAATGCTTTACTTCGGCTTAATACTGCTTGCTCGCAAACTTCATCCCACCACGGATGTTTTCTACGTTTTTGTAAAGGGGCCAACTTTAAGGCTGTTTTAATGATTTTTTGTTTTAATTCTTGCCAGTTCTGCGCAGGTTGTTTATCAAGTTCTTCTGTTAGGGCTGGTTTTATTTTCGTTGGGTCAAACTTTGGTATTAGCAGCCCCTTTTGAATAAGTTTTCGAGGTTTTAAGCTAAGTTTGATTCTAGTCAAGTAGTGATCCGTGTCTATATTTGCTCCTTTCCTGACTTGAACATTCAAAATCTCTTTATAATTAGGGTACGAAATGGCAACATGGTCAATTTGAAATTCACCCATGTACGTGTTGGGGCACCTCCAGGTCTTTTGTTTTGTTATTTTCTTCTTAAAATGGGTTGACATTATTTTTAGATTAAACTGCGAACATAGTTCAACCAATCTTCTACCATTATGGTTAGTCCATTTATGAGCGGGAAAACTGCCGACTGTTTTCCTGTACTTTTTTTCTTTCCCTAGCTGGGCGTTGAAATCACCCAATAGGATTTTTACATGGTTAGAGGGAATTTTAGAGATAGTCTTTTCCAGAATTTCCCAGGACTTATTTACTTTTTCAAGATTAGATTTATTTTCTTCGTTAACTGGGAGGTGTGCATTGATTAATGTATAGTTTTTGTTAGCACACTTGAGGGACAGTGTCATAAGTCGATTATTTACTGGCTGGACATTTGTTATAGAACCAAGAATGTTTCTTGAGACAGCGAAAGCAACACCGAGATGTGGTGTATTTTTGAGTATTCTTTTGTCCGTTTTACTTTTACAAAGTCTGTAGTTGCCGAATTCCAAGGTGTTATCATCTATCAATCTGGTTTCTTGCAAAGCTAAAATTTGGATTTTTTGCTGATTTAATGTTCGCTCCAATTCGTGTAGTTTTCCTGGACGCAGGAGAGAATTGATATTTACCGTTCCAAAGAAAGTTTTTATTTTCGGTTTCAGACGTTGGCCAGAGGTCTCCGACTCCCTCTGAAAGATTTTGCGTTTAAGCCCGGACGCCCCAGAATCCGAAAGTCCGGTTGTACCAGCAAAGCTGGCAGAGGATTGTCTACCTCCTGGGGTAATTTTGTAATTACTAGAACGCTTCATCTTGTACTTTGAATTAAAGGTTTGAACCATGACGGTTCAGAGGTTAAGACTGGAGGGGTTAGTTCCAGAATTTAAATATCAGCCGCACCACTGGTGAACAGACGCTGACCACTCAGCCGCTTGATACAAGTCAGACGCTAAGTGGATTTAGTTTTCTTTTTGCCTGGGTTCGGGGCTGCTTATTTTGGGATATTCGCAGCTGTCCATTAATATCTAATGGAACTTTCACTATCCACCACCCGTGACCCGTCCAGTACCTTAGGCGAGGTATACTCGCCTAAGGTAACTCACCTAACCTCCTATACTACCTAACCTCCTACACCTATAACTCACCTAAGGTAATATATATATATATATATATATATATATATATATATATATATATATCTATATATATATATATATATATATATATATATATATATATATATATATATATATATATATATATATATATATATATATATATATATATATATATATATATATAATTCTTAATTTTTTTAAGAGATGACGCTGGAAACAATGGTCGTTTCACAATCTAACCTCTTGTCATTTTTTTGCTTAAAAAAAGGCCGAACCTTTTAAAACGCTATTGATGTTTAAACTATTTCGAGTTAGCGCTATATTTTTTTCGTATGAGTTTCGAGCCAAATAAAGAGCATCTGGGGCACGTACTGATTTTCTCTTTCAGTCTAAAGAAAATCGCGAGTGAAAGCCATCGTATACTAACGAAAACTTACGGTAACAATGTCCCAACGCAAGACGTTTGTGGGTGTTGGTTTAGACGACAAAGAACGCACAGGTCAACCGAAAACAATTGAAGATGCCGAAGGATAGCATTGTTCGAAGAAGACGATATGCAAACTCAACAGCAAATTACAGAGAGGTTGAGTTGATCGCCGAACCATTTGTAATTGTCTGAATGCCATAGGAAAGACTCTGAACGCAGAAAAATGGGTACTACATCAGCTGAATGACCGACAGATGGAATAGTGAAAAACGATGTGCGAAATTTTGCACCGGATCGTGACTAGATACGAAAAATGGATATATTTCGAGAACCTAAAGCGCAGAAAATGATGGATTTACTCAGGACAACCACCAATATCGACTGCAAGACCGAACTTTGGAAAGACGACAATTATGTGCATTTGGTGGGATCAGAAGGGTATCGTCTACAATGAGCTTCTTAAACTAGGTAAAATAGTTAATACCGTTTGCTACCGTCAACAAAGGATCAATTTGAACCATGCATTGATCGAACGGAAAAGTAATTTTGTAGCACGAAGACACCCCATCACATACAGTGGAAGCGGCCAGAGACACCATTTCTGCACTTGGCTGGAAACTATTCCCTCACCCGTCTTACTCACCAGACTTAGCCCCTTCCCCCACCATTTTCCAAGAATCACAACAATTACGGAAATGTCGAAAAATGGCTTGACGACTGGACTAGCTCAAAAAATGTACGGTTTTTCTGGGAGGGCATTCACAATTTGCGAGAGAGATGCGAAAAATGTAGAGCTAGTGCGCATATTTTGAATAAACCATTTCTTACTTTTTCCCCAAATTAAACGTCTGTTTTTTTATAAAAATATAGGTTATATAGGTTTATAAATAAACTAAAATAATTGACATAATCATAATTGGGTATATTGAAAAATCAATCATGGTATTAAAAGTGCCCATTCATTGTAGTGACGTTAGTGTTTTTTCTTTGATTTTTGAAGTTAAAACCTTTTTATTCGCGTTGAGTGATTTTCGGTAGGGGCAAAACTTATGGGTTCGAGTCACCGACATGCTAGTGACGTGTTGCGCCAGACTGGCGAAGCCAATTGTGTTTTAATGTATTTTAAAATAAAATGTGTTTTAGATAACCATTATTTTAATTATTTAGTTGTAGAAACACTGTGCAGTACAAGAGTGAGTACTAAATATGCTAATATTTTTATGTAGAAAAGTGAACAACAAAAACAAAGCATTTATTTTCGAATATTTCCAATGTTGGTATTAATATTTGCATTGAAAAATTTAATATTATTTATTTTTCTAATATTTAATCTCTGGAATACATAAAAACACAGTTACTCCAAAGTTTCAAGTTTTTACTTCTGTCGGCAGTTCCCATGACTGCCTACCTTTTTTTGAATTTCTGAGTGAGGAATACTGTTTTATTTTATTTATTTGCACTTTTATTTTATATAATTGTATATATTATGTATTTTTATTTTTATTTGCACTATCGTGACAATATTTCAAATTTCTTGGGCAGCCCACATATTGTCAGCTCGTCTATTTTCCCCTAATCATTTCTGTAACATTGCCGAGGGTGTGGAAAGTATAGTACTAGAGTATAACAAAAGTATTTGCATCTCTGAGGTACTTAGTTATTCACTGTTTTATTACTGAAGAAGGAATGCTTAATTAAGTTAAAATTACAGTTTCCTAAGAAAGCGGTACCGTTATTTAGCGGCCGTAATGTAGCGGTGGATGACGTTACTAAAACGTTGTCTATGTAAATCAGAGAATGTTGGTTGTGAACGTAACGTCAAAAAGCGGTGCCGTCATTTACATGACGGCCGTCATAACGATGACGTTTTGGAACGTTTTTTTCTCGTATAGCGGTAACCATTTAAAAATTAAAAAAAAAATGTAGGCAGTCATGGGGACTGCCGACAGAAGTGAAAACTTGAAACTTTGGAATAACGGTGTTTTTTTTTTAATTTTTAAATTAATTATTCTTAAAATGTATAATTTAAGAAAATGGACATTTAGAAACACTAATTATATTACAATACTTTTTTGTAAAGTTTCAATGGTGAAATTGAATGATATAAGTTTATAAATAATCATTTTGCAAAAAATAATAAAACGTATTTTATTTCTGACAATTTAAACCAATAAACAATAATTTTGAGAAATTAAATTTATTATAAAATTTTATAAAATTTTTAATTTTAAAATCCGAGACAAAAATACTATCCAACAACTAGAAATCTGTTTTGGCTAGTAAGATAACTCCTAAGCTACTATGAAATATTCATTGCACGATGTATTACAGAGATTAAATATTACAAAAATAAATAATATCAAATTTTTCAACGCAAATATTAATACCAATATTGGAAATATTCGAAAATAAATGCTTTGTTTTTGTTATTCATTTTTCTACTCACTCTTGTACTGCACAGTGATCGTACAATTAAACAATTAAAATAATGATTATCTAAAACACAATTTAATTTAAAACACAATAAAACACATTTAAAACACAATTGGACGCAACACGTCACTAGCATGTCGGTGACGCGAACCAATAAGTTCAAATGTGATTTGGACCAGCGAAGATGATGAAATGTTGATTGATTTTATAAGAAATAATGAAGCTTGATATAACGTAAAGATCAAATACTATAGAAATGCCTACTTAAAACAAAAAAATTGAAATGCACCCTCTGTAGCACGATTTTGCCTTCCGATAACTAAATATCTTCCAAATATGGTAATAATGCTATGTCTAGATCGTCCATTTTCCACCGCAATACGTTCACTGTCTGTGAACCGTCTTTTTTTTTTAGTTGACATCTGTTGTCACCGCTAAATAACTGCACCGCTTTTTGTAGGAAACCGTAGCTTAAGGAGTGAAGTATAAACAAAGGAAACGCAAATAGTTTTGTTATACTCTAATAAGTTAGGATTTACGCGGTATACATACGCTGAGATAAAAGAAAACTATATGTAAATTTTGTTAAAATATGAATATACAGTCAAAAGTCACATGTCAGTTACGTGTTTATTCTGCTTTACGAGATAAAACATTATCGTGATACCTCCAGTGTTCACAGTTCCAAGAATTCATGGTAAATATATATTAACAGATTTAAAATGTGTACCACGTACACGGTAGGACATATATAAACGACTAAATATACTAACTTACTAATAAAATGGTTCTGATCCATCAAATTATCACGCAGAATTTTGATACCATCTGTCGAGTAGTTTGTTCAGCTTTAGTAGTTTAGGAAGTTTAATCTACTCTGCGATTTTTAAAATGGGTCACATTAAAATTTACTAATTTCACAATCACTTATATCCTTTTCCAGAAGAGCTGAGAAAATTTAATGAACATATACGAACGATGTAAGAATGATATGAATGAAGAAGAGTGAAAGCTCCTTATTCGCGGAGAATACGTTCCGTAAATATGCCTCGAATACATAAACCGTGAATACGGAATGGTAATTTGTACGGGATTAAAGGGGATATGTTCCAAGGCAGTGGCGGCTCATGGATTTTTAAAGTGGGAGGGCGTAGAAGAAAATAGTGCTGCTGAAGATTTTTTTTGCTTTCCCCTTCCTCCTTTTTACTTTTACGTGCTATTGAAACCCTATACAGGAGGTGAACCAGGAAAATGAATTAAAGGAAAGAAACTGAAGGGAAATAAAATATGGAGTTTTGCTCTGAAAAATTGTTTATTGTTTATAGCGGCGCCCCAACGCCCCCCCCTCGCCAGGTGCCGCTGTTCCTCTAAGGTCACAAAAAGAAAAAACATATAATTTAAATTATTATCAAGTTTAGGTAATGGTTTAAAGAATTTAGTAATTTTTTCTTGTTTTGCCTATTTTAAAAGTTCTTTCAATTCGGATTGATTATTCGGCTGTGACATTAACAATGTATCTATTAAAACAAGACTTATTTCCATAGATGGTTCAATTTTTTTTATGAAATTACAAAGCTCATTTGCCATTCGTAAATCTTATGATGACAGTATGATTTTTAATTATTTGTTTATAAATATTTTGATACTTGTTTGTTTTAAAAAGTAACTGGTAAATAAATAAATATATTCTAAATATTAGTCTAAAAATATAATGTATGTATATATATATATATATATATATATATATATATATATATATATATATATATATATATATATATATATATATGTAATAGTAAATAAATGTATCGTTAATTTTGAATCCGCGAATAAAGAAATTTTCAGCCGCGAATACAAGATGTGGTCACATTTTTGTAATCAGCGAATAATGGAACCGTGAATAAGGAGCTTTGATTGTATCATAAAGGAATGTTTTAAGTGATGTAGTAAAATAATAACCCTAAACTTTACAGAATTTTTGGCTACCGAGCCTCAAAATCACCCAAGAACAGTGAAATAAACAGCAGGAATTAATTAATATGTGGAACATTATGTTGGGTAGTGTCATTTATTCGAAATAGAAACTATTTTAACCAATTCAAACGATTTAATAATATTTAAACTGATAATTATAAGGTTGCAAGTGAAAAATAAACTGGGTAATAAACGACCACGAGCTCCCTGGCAATAATTCAACTGTAACAGTGTTTTAATTCGTTTCCGAGAATCACAATTGTAGTAACATGTAAGATGGTCGAGCAGCACACATATTATTAATTATCGAACGTTACAGTGCGTCTGTATGTGGGTTTCTCTCTGTGCATACTCGAAAAATTAATAGGTTTACGAGCAATTAGCTGCGAGGGCAGCTATAATTATAACCAGTAACGATTTAATCTAAGAAGGTGATTTATCTCTGACCAATTGCTAAATTCCCACTGCTTTTTTGCAGTTTAGAACTGTTGGTCGGAGAACGTGTTATGATGTCGTCCAGATTTTGGATTCAACGTAGTTTTCTTGGTTGTTCTACAGGAATTTTTGATGTACAAACTTAACTCAAAGAGACTGTCCGTGGCTCTGTTTTCATTAATACGTGATTCGATTGAATTACTTCCTGATTATGTTATGACTAGTAAAACATGAGAAAATGCCATTTTTTTAATGATGTATTGGTAAAAATCGCATCGATATACTTCCAATTTTTAATGAAAACTTTAACAATTCCTTTTAAAGAAAATTAATTATATATTTATTTATGCTTCTAAATTTTATCTCCTTCAAGGAAATCCCTTATCACTGCAATAGATTTATTTCAATGTTTTTGCCAGTTTTCGAGGCAGTTCTTGTATTCGACTTCTGGTATTTCCTTCAAAACTGGTTTCTTCAACAGAGGGAACAGGAAAAAGTTACATGGTGTCATGTCTGGTGAATATGGTGCTTGTGAAATCGTATTTGTTGGATTTTTAGCGAAAAATTGACTGCAGCGTGCGTTATCGTGATGCAAAAACCATGAATTGTGTTGCCACAAAATTGGATGTTTTGTTTCTAATACTTAATCAGCGATTACTCAGTATAAGATCTTTGACTTTGGTAATGCTTTCATCATTAGTTGACATGGAAGGTCTTTCTGAACGAGGTACATCTTCAACTACTCTTCTGCCATCATTAAAGTCCTTGTACCACTTGTAAACATTTTTTTGTTTACGTAACTTCATCGTCGTAACACTTTCTTAATATTTCTAATGCATCAGCATAAGGAATTTCTTTTTTTGGTACAATTTTATGCAAATTGTTTGCTCGATAAATTTGCCCCATTTAAAAAATCGCCGATGTTTGTACAGCCATAGAAGACGCTATAATTTCTGATTTAATAAGAAAAATGATATGAAATAATATTTTTGAAAACATGCACCATCTAGGATTTGCCAAGTATTCTTGGAAGTTTTTAAGATTTTAGTTTTTAAGATCCACACCACGAGAATCCCAGAAAACCGAAACCATAATTTTTATTGCGGAACAGTTTTTGCTTTCTTTGGTGCATTTCGACCTGTTCTTATCCGCTGTGTGAAATGTTGCTTACGATTGCCGCGTGAAATTAATCCATGTTTCATCTTCTGTAATAAAAAGTCAAATAAATTCAGTCTGAACTATCTTGAGAAATATTAAATCGAATGCGTCATTTTTTGTATATGCGTCAGGATTAAACTCATTACAACAAACTAAATGTCAAAATTTCAGAATGTCATTTAACGAACGTACTTGATAAATATCACAGCCATTTGGTCCTACGTGCGCCATCTTTGTGCTAGGCCAAGAACTCTTCGAATGACTCTCGTACTGTCATGAAACCTCTTAATGGTATGTATATTATAAATATATCGAACACATTTTGAAACCTTGGTAGAGCTTTAACATTACCAGTTGGAATTGGAGCTTCTTATTCTATCCAAAATCGTATACTAATCTACTTATTGTTGTAACTATTGATATTGATAAAATGTTCTGCCATAGTTAACTAATGATACGATTTCTATAAAACTACCGAAGTGTGTGTATTATGTCTGAAAGCGCCGGCCGCGGTGGTCTGGTGGGTTAGTCGTCTGCCTCGGAATCCAAAGGTAGCTGGTTCGATTCCAGCGCCCGGATGGGTGTTTTTCTTTAATTTTTCTGTCCGTCTTACTTCCTATCCTACACACACACACTTATATACACTCACATATACACACACGCCCACACATATCCACACCTAAATGTCTGTGATTGTTTCTAGGCAAGAGTGTAAAATCCGACAACCAATTACCCCTCAGTCACGACAGTTAAAGGCTGGGTAAGGCCAGATGCCTTCTGAGAAGTGTTCTACGTTGGTCACTCGTCGCCAGTCGGTAGGCTTCCTGATAAACTTATAGGTAGGCACATAACCAAGGGTTGATTGCCTGAGGGGGGCGCTGGCCTGGGTTTGTCGGTAGCTGATGACTGTGGTTCAGAACCCACGTTAAGCTGTAGGTCCAGTCGCTAAATAGCCTTAGATGTTGATGCGCCTCTAACCGTAAATCCTTTCCTTTCCTTTCTGAAAGCATGCGCACTATTAATAAAGTAAGTTTTTATTGTCCACCTTGTATTAAAGGCAAATGAAACATTGCATTTTGTATAAACCTCCGTATTTTTTTTAACCATAATAAAATAAATACCCACAATACTGTTTCTAAAAATACGTGACGATCAAGACAGGTCAACAAAACATAACTTTACGGTTCTGGATCAAATCCGAGCGCTTTCTTTTGCTAAGGCCGGTTTCTGCAAACAAATTACGTAAATTGAAACGGTTTCTTTTGATTTTTAACGCGACACAAGTCATAAAACGTTACAAAATATTGTTAACGGTCATTGAAAAGCTGTTCCGACATGGTTTTTATTTAATTTGCGGCATTATCGGCAGCCGAGCACACAGAACCTGATAACATTTGGTGTCATTATTCAAAGGAGACCGCGGTAACTCGGGCTTAATTAATTAAAATAATTTATTAATTTTAATTCTGATAAACAGACGGATTGAGGGGCTACGCCTTGACATACTCGCCTAACGTTAAAAAAAATATGATATATTAATTGTAATATCTCTGACTTTTGTTTGTAATTCTGTTATTTGCATCATCATTTTTGAGTCAAGATTTATTTTTTAAATCCTGAAACGCGTCAAGCAAGTTGGCTTGCTGAAATGTTCGTCTATAAAATATTCATGTTCATAATCCCTTTTTCCGTGCCTTACTTCAATCTGATTCCCTTCGCGGTATGAGGAACTGCGGAGCTGGCCACAGGCTTCAACGTCTTTCAAGCGACTTCCTTCTGGTCCTACCTGTACGAACCGCTGCTGTTTTGCGCCCTTTCCCTCCTTAGATCAAACTCAATCACTCAATTTACAGTTCCTTCCTACTCAAATACGAGGTTAGAGTAAAAAGTCAAATAATTTTCCAATAAATGGCCGTGCGATCGTAAAGGTTATTGCATTTCTCTAAAGCAATTTCCTTTCTAGTAACGCTTCAGTCTATATGACATTTAATTTTATTTTGACAGTTTGCGACACAACGGTAATTACAAATAAATATTCTGTGGTGTCTAAGGCGTCAGCTTTACGTTACGACAGTTAATGTGGAGCGGGTTCGAATCCCGTACTAGGCAAAAAAGTTTTTCTAAAATTCTTGTGAATGTTTCTAGGTAAGAGTGTAAAATCTGACAAGGAATCACCCCTCAGTCACGCTAGTTCGAGGCTGGGTAAGGCCGGATGCCTTCTGAGAGGTTTTCTACGTTGGTCCAGTCGGTAGGCTTCTCGATATACTTTCGGTTAAGCACAAAACCAAGGGTTGATAGCCTGAGGGGGGTGCTGACCCGGGTTTTCGGTAGCTGATGACCGTGGTTCCGAACCCACGTTAAGCTGTAGGTCCAGTCGCTAAATAGCCTTCTCAGTTGCTGATGCGCCTCTAACCCCAAAACTTTACTTTACAAATAAATATTAAAATAAGTGACAGTTTTATTGTTTAGTTTTTGACAAAGTTCTGAGTGGTTCAGTGATATATACATATATAGTGATATATATATATATATATATATATATATATATATATATATATATATATATATATATATATATATATATATATATATATATATATATATATATATATATATATATATATATTTGTGTTGATTATCCATATTTCTAGGTTACGTGAGTTTCGGGATTAAACTAGGGCCCTTTATAATGGTCTTTCTATAATTAACTTATTATAACTGATAATATAATACAAAAATGGGATAAAAAGCTAATATACTGAAGGAAGGCGATGTTTCAGACAGTTTTTTTATCGCATTGGAAAATTCATTCATTCAGAGTTTCAACTCTCAAATTTTTTATTTCTATGTGTATTAGTTTGGTTTTCTGTGCTTTTTAATTAAGAAAGTGTCGTGTTGATGCAATTAGTTATGCAACTTAATATACGTACCATTCAATTTGTTGCGCAAAATATGAGAGAAGAAACAGAAGTAAGATAGTTAGAGTTGTGTAGCAGAAATTCTGAATGGAAAAACACCAGTTGGTTACCAAAGAATTAATAGTAATTTTGTCCATCATGAGCTAGTCAAATGTCAAAAGAAAAAAAGCGTCGGACAAAAAGCCCCATTAACAGTCGGTATGTTTTTCAAGGCTTTATCAACAATCTACATTCATAAAGAGGTAAAAAATAAAAATCTAGACAACTCCACTTCGTCATCTTTCACTGTTGCTTCATAATTGTTAAAGATGCATAAAATTTTTATCGGAAGTAGATCTTTTGAATCATCGGTGGTTTAAACATATCAAGGTGACAGGGAAAATAAACATAACAACACCAATCATAAAAAGGTTTATGGCATAAAGGGGATTATGCGATTAAAATCAAATAGCCAAAAAAAACGAGACCCCACCCTATTATCCCCACCGCAATGTTTCCGCGAAATGTTAACGGAACGCAGCGATTAAAAAAAAAACGAGCAAATAACAATCGAAATTTATCGTGTGTAATTGGTGAATTTCCGGCGCCAGCCGCGACCTTACTAGGACGTCGTTGGCGGTACACAGATTAAGGTGACGTCAGGTGACGGTACGCATTCCTACAAGTGGTCGGTGTTGCCGCTTCTAACGGCAGGTTCAACGCCATATACGTAGGCTGGGACCTCGTTTTGATTTTTCCTTGACTAGACGTTTTCTCTTGGCAATCGATTTTTTTCTAAACATTGTTGGGAAGATAGAAAATTTACGAAGATCATATTATTGGGTTACTCTATAAGTTTCCGGCGATTTTTTATTAAAAAAATTTATTGAAAAAAGTACAGAGTAATTAATCAGTGATGTGTTCTCATTGTTCACGACCTGCTCTCACCTCTCGACCAATTTATTGACGCCGTTTCCGCCAGAAATGCCGGGCCTGGACTCGAAGAAGTTGTTAAGACATTTTTTGAGCTCCTCGTCGTTCGTGAAGATTACGCCGCTTATTTGGTTGGGCAGCGAGCAGAAGAGGTATAATCGGTTGGCGCAAGATCTTGAACTTACGGCACATGCAAAACGATGATGAGTGTGACGATTGACGATGTTTGCTGTGTGAGGTTGTGCATTGTGGAGTAAGATGACCTGGCCTTTTCGATTGGGGTGGTTCAGTTTAATAACTTCATTTACACGATGCAGCTGAGCGAGGGCGAGGTAGTGCTCTTTGTCGTTCTTCTCAGACATTTTTCAATACAAGAGTCCCTCCCAGTCCCACGGCCATCATGGTCTTAGGATGGAGATCTTTCTTAACTCGTAGTTTTGGAAGGTCTTCTGCGGCCACATACTCCTTCATTTGCTTTCCATATTGATGTAGATATACCATCTCCCGTGATGATTCTGTACAAAAATCTTTGCTTGTAGCCGCGTGTTATTCGGTGTCGGGCCAGATTTTGAGCAGTTTTGTTACGGCCTTGTGGCCTTTTCCTTGTTGTCGCCGGTTAGTTTGTGTGGTACCCGAGCTCCGAACTTTTGAGTAATTCCCATAGATTGAAGATGTCGGGAGATTGTCGCAAGGCCGCAGTCCATCTTCTGAGCTAACTCTCGATATGTTTGACGGGCGACGACTAGTCCTCCTTCAAAAGCGCTTTAATATAAGGTAGAGTTGAGCAGGACGCGTTGTCCAGGTCGAAGTTGCCATCTTTGAACTTCGCAAACAAGCAGTCCGATCGGCTATAGTGTCTCATATTACAAATGTCGAAAATAAAGTTTTTCGCTGCCTGAAATTACCATTTCAAAGGTCTGAAAGTTAATTAAAATTAAGTTTTTCAGGAAAATGATAACATTAGTTTTATAGAGTAAAAGGGCTTTCGAATGCATATATACACTTGACTAAACACAATAAAATGGAGGAGAAACAAACGAATTATAAAAACGGTGAGATTATATAAAAACCCAATAAAATTTGTGCTTAAGTAGTTGTGTGTACCACAATGCTTTGGGGGGAAGTCATTACATAACCTGTAAACATAAAAGGAAACTGCTGCTAAGTTACGAAAATAATTTACCTTGCTCTAACCAAACTTCTACCGTGAGTTTTAGCGACGCACTGGATCGAGAGAAGCATTATATTGGTAGCTAATCACATGTAACACTCAGGATGACATACGTAGATTGGTCTGGAAAGTTCTTCCCTACGTAGTTTATTCACGTGATCTCGCTTCATCCAACTGCGATTTGTTTGGTTCTCTATAATATATAGTATATAAGCCAAAAACACAAATATCTTCAGAATTGGACAAAACAGAAACCTTCTAGTTACTATAAAGTCCACCTTTCAAAATGATGTGCATATTTAATCGAATGCATGTCTCAGTATATAAAATATAATTTAATTGCACTAAAAAAGATAATGAATATATCTTTTTTGGCATCAATCGTACTATATACTTCTAAAACGCTTCAACATCTTAGGATATTATGATTTTTAAAGGGTAGGTCACGCTTCTATTTTGTTTTCGTAATAAGTTGTATTATGGATAAATACAGAACGCAGTGAAATTGTTGTAATTACCATTACCAAAAATTCAATTATTACAACTCAACGTGAATTTAGGCGAAAATTTCCTAATCGTCTGGCGCATCATAAAACAATTTATCGTTTATTTTCATTCAAGCAATTTCAAAAATTCAGAACAGTTGCTGACGATAAGGCCCAAATTAGAGGTCCAAGAACTGTAGGAATATTATAAGATTATTATTTAAGACTTCCTATAGGTAAAAATATGAAATTAGAATACTGTAATGCCATCATAAACCGTTTTAATCAAATTGACAATTTTCATGTAAAATTGATTTGACTGCTTTGGATATTTATTATGGGGATTTTTGAAGGAAAAATATTCATAAATAAGCTTCAAATCATGTTCTTACTCAAGGACAACATCAACCGTGCTGAAATCGCTGCATTAACATCAGATGTATTGACAAAAGTTATGGAAAATGTGTTAAAAAGGACACAAAGTTGTATTGCTACTAAAGGCTCGTATTAGATTAGCATAATTTTCAATGGATAATTAGCAAAAAAATATTCAGTCTTGTTTCTTTTAAAAGTTATAAATAATTGAAAAGCGTGATACTTGCCCCACTCGTTATTTGATTTTTAAATACATTTAGAAAT
The DNA here is from genome assembly GCA_031761425.1 of Cosmopolites sordidus. NCBI lineage: Eukaryota > Metazoa > Arthropoda > Insecta > Coleoptera > Curculionidae > Cosmopolites > Cosmopolites sordidus. Next base: position 326,862 of record JARFXV010000916.1, read on the forward strand.
CAAATGAATCCATTTATAAATTATAGTTAATAGTAATAAAATATATTTGTTTGTATTATAATGTGCGTGTATGCTGGGTTGCATAACGTTCCCATCAATTAAAGCTATAGTATATACTACATATAGAATCATATATGTCTGTTCATTGATTGGCTTAAGCCAGTGTAGTTAATATCTGCTTATTATTCAAGTATCCTGAAGTACCAGCAAATAATACAATTTTAAATTATAAACTTACGAATAATCAAAACATTTCGAGGCATGTTTATACGGTATATTTTGCGAAATCAATTCAGAAAACCTTTTCTATAATAAAAACGAGATAAGGAAGGAAGGTCGAGTTCATTCAGTATTAATTCGGGATTTGCAACAATAATAATAATCCTACTGTAAATATAATATCATATAACACTGTCTGTTTCGAATGTATGTATAAGCGTAATAATTTTTGAACAAAAATAAGTTTGAACTTTTTTTGACGTACAGAAAAGCTTTGTTTGCTTGCCAACATTGTTTGCAGTTTTTTTTTTCTAGGAATTTGAGACGAAATATTGTTTTTTGAGAGGCGAGATTTAGATGTAATTTCCAGAATACGATGACAAATATTCTTCTTGATAGGTCGCTTTTAACTTCTGTTCCAGGCATGAGTTTTTTGCACATATATTGAACTACACTCCTTGTTTTATGACATTATTAGACATACAATAAATAAGCCAAGTGCTTATGATAAATTCCAACATGCTAAATTTTAAAATCGAAAAGATTTATCACTAAACATTAAATCATTCTATTTAACTTCTCGATCATCAGGATATGATTCAATGTAAGATTCAAGTAAAAACCATGAACCGTGAAGTCAACCTTTCATATGCATCCAAAGCCCAATTGTTATTTACACTTTTAACAAGTCTTAAGGTACTAATATCCCCAATTTGTTCATCAACACCTGAAGAACGGTTGTGTGAGTTAACTTTTCTCCAATCATTCTGACTGTCAACCGACGACCACAACGCGCAAGATCCCGGATTCTATAGACATTTGCATCAGTTCTTGTAGTCGAAGGCCTTCCACTAAGATGTTCATTTTCAATCGAGTCTTGTGAGAATGCCTTAAACCACCTGAAAACCTAGTCTTAGTCTGTGCCCAAGTCTAAAAGAAAATTTGATAGTGCACGGGTTCTCGAAGTTGTTGTAATTTTTTTTTACTAGAACGCACTTAGAAAAAGTCGTTTTACGAAAAGAATTGTTACGGAGCACCAAGTGACCCTAGGGAGTTCAAATTCGCACTGAATACGCATCAGATGTTGGTGGTATCTCCCCTCCAAACGGGAAACCAACAATGTTATCAGACTGAACGTTACGTATTGGTTTATTTACACACCTTGTAAGATTGTGCAACTAGTAATATTCTATTTCTATTTTAATTTCCTTTAACCACAGTTTTAAGATACATTTGTTCCCTGAAACAGGGCATGTGATTGGGAGATCTTTAGCTAACCCAGGTCTTATCTATCTTATGTAATTTCAAAAAACAGTATAGGATCTAATGCATCATAGCATCATAGGGATAAGAAATATCACCACTAACTTTTAATCTCGAATAGCCTCTAAAATATTTAAGGCAGCTCTTTATAAAACTTGGGCCCTACCAGTCAGTTTTAATCTTGAATAAATATTACATTGATTTTATGATTGTTTATCCCAAAAATGTTGATAATCCATTAAATTTATATCAGGCAATGATTATTATGAGAGTTGTTGTAGAAATTGTGATATTACAGTAGGAACATATAATGCCAATGAAAAATCAGACAAAATATAATACTGCTAATAAAAATGAAAAAGGATAAACATCTCTGGACTTGGAGCATTAACAATTCATTGAAAACATTTCCCAGAAGAGTAATGGTATATAAAAATACAGATCTAAATTATTTCGTTAGCACCTGACTTTCATCACGTACACCAAAAACAAAAATTATTTTTTATGGTATATTACATTTATATTAACCTAGGAAACGGTTTAAAGGTTCGTTTTTTTGAGAACATTTTTTTTTGAATCGTGGTTTTACGTCCGGTTTTCCTAAAATTTCACGAAAACACGTGTGCCTATTTATAGTACTCCTTCATATCTGTGATGCGTTCTATCTCTGGTTATCATCTTAACAAATATGTCACGATAAAGACGTCTTATCATTTTTTTATCATCTTTTTTTGCTCACGATGCTTCTAGGTGCACACAAATAGAATTTGCCCTTTATTCATCATTCCCAAAATATTTCTGGTCGTTTTGGATGATGATGTTTCTCAAATGATAAAGATGAATTTTGAATGTTGTCGCAGTGTTGCCAAATGCGATTAGATATATTTGTTATTGATTATTTTTTTGGGAAAAGAAAATGAATAGTAGGTAATCATATGTGGTGATTTGTTTCCTAACCACAAGAGGTGATTGGCTGCCATGTATAATGCTATTATGAATCTTTTATATTAAAACTTCCCTCACTACATGTGTGAAATCACTTCTAGATCGTCCAAGCAGCACCACCAATAGTATACTGTTCGTGAGTTTGAAATATGGAGGTTCTGTATAGCAGCACATGATTTATAAAATACATTTAACAAACCAAAATTGAAAATAAGAGATATTAACTTACCAGATTTAGTAAGCAAATAAAAAAATCCCTACAATTAAATGTCACGAAATATATGTAATTTTATACATAATTTCTTTTGAGGGTCTTATATACCAGCCGCCACTGGTATGCGGTACAATTTTTTTAAAAGTTTGTTTGTTATAACGTTGTTTTTTAAGTTGGTATGACTGTCCTTAATATCTGACACAAGTTTCATATCATTTTGCTTGTTAAGTTAGGGATTATAGGGCATTTTGTCTGGCATCAGTTCTCCATAACTGAAGTTAAGCGACGTCGGTCGTGGTTGATATTTAAGAGGGTGACCTTTCAGATATATTTGTATATTATATTATATATATATATATATATATATATATATATATATATATATATATATATATATATATATATATATATATATATATATATATGCAACCCAATAAACCGACACTCAGTGGTATAAGAATATCAAAAGCCAAAGGTTTGTAGAGCTGAATATTAATTTGTTATTGTTAGAACTTGTCGGCAATTCTTAAAAAACGGATAAATTTATCGAGCAAAGAATTTGTACTAAATTTTGGCTAAACAAAAATTTTTTTTTGTTGATACTTAAAATGTGTTGGCGCGATGAACGTATGCCAAAAAGAAATTGTTTATAAGTAGCACAACAACTACTTAAGTAAGTGGTGGTAGAAAATCAGTTGAGTATGGACCTCGCTCAGGAAGACCTTTCAACCAATAAAAAAACATTACGAAAATCAAGGATCTTGTACTGAGTAATGGCCGTTTAAGCATTAGAGACATTGTAGATATTACTGAAATATTTAGATCAAATCAGTCAGTTTTGAAGAACAATTTGGGCTTGTTTCGTGAGTCTTCTCAATTTATTTCAAAAATACTGATTTTTTTTAAAGAGGTCGTGTTTAAGTTGCTGAAAAGATGCTTTTTCTTTAGATGATATAATGAGATGTACTTTAGATGATATAATGAGATGTACTTTAGATGATATACTGTAGTTGACATAATTGCTGGTAGTGTGTCTATGCTTATGACCTGAAAAGAGCTCAACAATCAAGCAATTATCGTGCTAAAGATGAACTCCAGCCGAAAAACCACGTCAAAGCCAGTCTAAATCACTTAATAAAGAATATTATTTAAGCATTATGCGTCAGTCCATTTGAAAAAAACGTCCAGATTTGTGACAAAACAATTCATAATTTATTTGCAACGATTCATTGGGAAATCTTTCACTAAAAATTAAACAAATATCGTTCCACAAGCACCATATTCACCAAATATGGCGTCATGTAACGTGTTCCTTGTTACCTCGATTTTATAAAGGCCGTTTTAAGTCCATAGAAGGCATTCAAGAGATTTAGCTGGCCGATTTGAGGAAAATGGAAGTCGAGTAAAAACATTTCCGAAGATTGGAAAAAAAAACGTTGAAATAAGTGTATTGCAGTTCAAGGTAATTTCTTTGAAGGCGAGCAAATAAATTTAGATGAATACATAAATACTTTGTGTTTTATTGAGAAAGTTTTTGATATATATCGAAGTTTTTGATATATATCGATCATAGTATAACGAAAATGTTCCTAATCTGTCGATGTGTTTGTAATTCCCCAAGTGACTGAAGCGTAAATTTTAAAGTTAAATTTATATCCACTTGTGTGAAGTTGAAGAAGTCCTGGTACCATGGTTCGTTAAAGCCTCACATTTATAATCGCACAATACCATATATTGACATGATGTCAACAAATGTATCAGGAAAAAAGCGGCATCGCGTCGAGCATCAGTTCTCGATAACTGAAGTTAAGCGTCATCGTCTACTTCTACACCTACGGGTAAAAGAGAATTAAGAGACCAACATATGTATTTTCTGCTTTCTTGTAGTAATGCTCTTTTCCTGACAGACGAAGAAACATTATTCAATATAACAAAAAAATTAGAATACAAAACATTAAAACGAAACATCCATTGATTTGTCTTCTTTTTTCCAGATTCACAGATGGCCAACCCGTTGGAATGGTGTAAGTTAGCTTACTGGGAGTTGCAAGAGAGGGTGGGGCCTCTTCTTCCCGTCGAATCCTGTTTTGTCAACATTTTTGGTGAGGTGTCTGAGAGGTTAGATGGCTGGAGTTTGGGAGAATTGGGTTTACAGAACCATAAGGCAACCGAATCCGTATTGAAGACCAGGGCCAAGATTAGATTAGGTAGGTTCATTCATGATTGAACCATAAATAACGAACGGTAATCTAATAAAGGGGTTTGGTGTTGTTTCAGGAGTGACCCTTTCTCGAGAACCAGAAGGATGTGTGTGGCTGTACAATCGCTCAGATCAACCTGTATTCGTAAATTCACTGTACCTGGAAGGTGGTCTTGGTGGACCAGGACCTATTCGCGTTCCTGCAGAACATTGTTTGTGCATTCATGCCCCTGGGGGGCCTCAGATGTATGGATGGGAGAGTTTGGTCAATTACCAAGGGCCTATGGGAGATCCTAATTCGATAAGGTAACAAATAATAAAACATTTAATAATAATCATCAGTTTAATTGTAGAAAAAACACTAGTGAAAAATAAAACAGTTACAATTGTTCCAGAAGATTATCAAGTAGTTATCTATAAAGAAACTTTGCTTCAATAGAGTAATCACTATTGCACTAAATAAATGTTATAAGTATCCAGCAAAAACATATATAGTTAGCTGATTATCCGATGCCCATTATGCTTAGGTGGTACCGTTAATTGCAACAAGCCTTTTCAATTGTTCCTGAGCTTCGCTTGTCTTTTAGTTTCATTCCATAAATGATCCCCTTTTCCTTAAGTATATTTTCTATCTCTTGATTCTATGTTGTTTTGCGTCTCCTTCTCTTTCTCTTCCCAACCCATCCCGCCTCCCAGACCTCTTCTATTTTTTATGATCGGTTCCAGTCTTCCCCTTATTTCGATATTCCTTACTCCGTACAACCGCTTGACTCCTTCAGTTTTGCTTAGTATCCCCTTTTCTGTTGTTATTTTATACTTAGAGGAAAATAGTAGACCTATGGATGGAGTCTGAGAAACACAAGACGTTATAATTCTATCATAGGTTTCTCTTAATAATCTTTTCGATCGTGTTAATATGCTTAGGTTATCTGCGCATCCTTTTTTTAAAGTTGTGTACAGGCCATTTTAGACTCTTTAGTTTTATTATTAACAGCGTCCTCCGCGTTTCTTCCTTTATTTCAACCGAGCACGGAACTAGCTACCATTCCATGTATACCATAAGGCTATTGCTTTAGGCACCGTGTCAACGCGACCTCTACATTCGAGGTTCATCTTCAATCGAGTCTCGGTCTTCTGAGATCCTTAAATTCGGTCTTCTGGGGGTTCTTGAAAAAACAGTTTCTATAGCAATTCAAATTATCTTAAATTTTGGTGTAAGCTGGCTAGACAATAAACATATGAATTATAAATAAATTAATTGTAAAAATATATGATACTGATGCTTTGTGTTTTGTTTCAGGATCAGTTTCGTAAAAGGCTGGGGTACAAAATACTCTCGAACAGAAATCACGTCCTGTCCGTGCTGGTTAGAAATACTATTGGCACCCTGCAGGTGATGCACAATGTTATTGTCGACTAAGAGGAGGTTTCAAACGCTAAATGAAGATGTGAAATGTGTGATAGACGAGAAACGCGAATATTTCTATTAAATGTTTTCTTTTTTTAAGAATGGCCTTACAAATCGACTCCTTAAAGGGGTATTGTTATCTAATCGTACTAAAAAAGTTGGATATTATTAACATTTAAAAATATGCAGTTTTTAACGGTAACAATATCGCCCTTAAGGTGTTTCCGTTAAAATATAAAAATATTCGAAAAGGAAATGTATAATTATGCCAGTGCATAAAATAAGGCTGAAGTTAATTTTAAGAATAATAGAATGTTATAGTCCGTCCCAGCTGGTTTTCTTTTTTGTATTTTTGTAAACAATTGACCGTACTTTTTAAAGCCCGTTGTAAAATTTTGTACCTTTCTAAGTGGATGACTTATCGGAAGCTAGAATTCTGGAGTGCCAAAACATGACTAAAATCTGTTTTATCATTTGTACTTTTAAAGTATTGTGTTGTTCCTTAAGTCCTCACCGTTTATTTATTAATAAGTTTTACTGAAAAGAAGCAACAATTATAATAACAAACGTATTTACCGTCATCGTTTACGAAATGCTCCCACCTCTTAATCAATTTATTGATGCCTTTTCTTCAGAAATCCCCGGGCCTGGACTCGAAGAAGTTGTGGAGCCAGTTTTTCAGGTCGTTATCGTTGGCGAAGGTTACGCCCCTCATTTTGGTTGTCAAGAGAGCGGAAGACGTGATAATTTGATTGGTACAAGATCTGGGGAGTACTGCGGATGCGAAACAAAGCTTGCTGTGTGAGGTCGTGATTGTCGTGTAGCAAGATGACTTAACCTTACAAGGTGCAGCTGAGCGAGAGCGAGGTAGCATTCTTCTGCAGCATTTTACAGTACACGACACCCTCCCAGTGCCACCAAACGGGGATCGTGGTCTTCTTGGGATGGAAATCGCGCTTTGGTATATCTCCTGTGGTCACCTATTCTTTCCCTTGCTTCACATTGACCTTGAAATATCATTTCTCATCTCCCGTGGCGATTATGTAGAAGAATCGTTACTTGTGCCGCGTATTGCTCGGTATCGGGCTGGATTTTGAGCAGATTTGTTGCGGCGATGTTCCTTGCTGTCGTCAGTTAGTTTATGCGACCCCCAAGCTGCGAGTTTTTGAGTAAATCTCATAGATTGAAGATGTCGGGAGAGTGTCGCAAGACTGCAGTCCATCTTCTCAGCAAATTTTCGTCCTGTTTCAAAGGCGTTTTAAGATGGTCCTCGTCGAAGTCGAACAGAGCGGAATTTATTGTTCAGGTCGAAGTTGCCATATTTGAACTTGGCAAACTAATCTCGACAACTTCGATCGGCTATAGCGTCCTCTCCATATATTCCATTATACATATAATTATGTATCGAATTGTTTCTGTAGCTTTTTGACCACGCGAAATACAGCAAGTGTCGAAAGTTTTTTCCGCCTGGAATTTCCATTTCAAAAGGCTGAAAGCTGATTAAAATTGAGTTTTCAGAAAAATGATGATAAGAAAAATACTTTTGAATGCGCATATACACTAGGGTAATTAAAATAAAAATGGAGGAAAAACAAACGGATTATAAAAAGGGCGGGAACTTATGGAACAACCGATCACCTAATGTAATGAACCTGACCCATACTCGGTCAATTTTAGCTTCCTGTATTTGTACCATGCGAGTTCTTATTAACTTCTACAAAATAACACGTATTGCCTTATATTACATCTACCCGGAAGTGAGATGTATTTTTAAGGTTTGAAGAATTTACGTATGTATTTTGGTGCTTTAATAAAAAAAGACTCACGTCTTTTTTTCGTAGAAAGGGACCATACTAATTTTTCATTTAATTTGTCAGCCATTCTTGTTAGAAACGCGGCAAAACTATTTTTTTATGATGTAAAAAATATTGTTTTTGATCAGAATTATTTACCATATTTAAACAAAAGTAATTTTGGTTCGGGAAGAAGGCTGACGATAAGTTTGAAGTTCAAAATGAGCATTTTATAGAAAAGTCGATGATGGTATAAGAATATGGTTCGGATGTCCGTACTTATTTAATTTTTTGTTAATGTTATTTAAAAAAAAATGTGTAAAAATATATTAAGAACTAGTCACAAATCCAGATGCTATGCTACCATAGGTCCATATTTTAAAATATACCGTTTGATTAGTGCCTTGAAAAGAAAAAAATACAGCAAATATTTATGGAAATTTATAGATAATATAATGCCTTATAATTTTTTTTAAATGTATAGCAATGGCTTCGAATGGGTACCAATACATGTACCTAAAATTACTTATTTATTTGTTAAAAAAACGCACATTTCTAATATTCTCTATGAGTATATTGTAACTATTACATTGTTTTAAGGCATTTAAAAAAAAAACTTGTTACCCATTTTTTTTTTGTTCAAAAACTTTCCTTTCGTACTAATATTTACATGACAATCATTGTCAATAAAGAGGATAATAGTCCAAAAAACAAAGTTTTATTTTTTAATGTAAATATTTCTGTATATACAAAACTATTGATGCCTTTGTAGCAACGGAGAAAATTTGGGCAAATTGTCCATTGATTTATGAATAAAAATCTATTAATTTACTAGAATGTTTTGTTTTATTAAAAAAAAAAACAACCTTGAAATGTTTCTAGTGACCTATCCCACTTAATGTAGAAAACACATTTGGCATTTGTCAAGTATATAAATTTATGTTGTCCAGACCCTTTTTATTTTTAAATGATAGTTGCAAGTTCTCACGGTGTTTTTGCACCGCAAGCCGACCGCCATAAATTATGATACTACCATAACCCATAAGCATTAAATGTAACATGATTCTAGAGTAAAAAATCAATAAATGAAACATAAAAATTATATTGCGTTTTGGGTTGATAAGGGGAGCGCAGGCTAATTTTCGCACTCCGGCGCCCAATATGTTTAAGAGGGCGCTGTTTACATCAAACATAATACTAGGTTGTAACAAAAGTATTTGCGTTTTTGCTGTAGCGACGGTTCATGAGGGATGCTTCTACAAGTTTTTGGCATCATGCCCATGCCTCGTAAATGTCGGTTAACAGTAGTGTAAGATACTCCTAATTCTCCTGAAAGATTGCTATTGCTCATTCTCGCTCTTAAAACATCGACATCGACAGACCGTGGAAGACCTGCTCTTCCCCTATCTTCAAGATCTATGGCGCTCTCCCTGAACTCTTTGAATCAGAGCTGAACAGTGCAGATTGATACAGCTTTGAAGCGCTTTTAAAAATAAAGTCTTAAAACTGTTTAAATTTCGCGACTTATTTTACTCATTTTAACGTTTTTGTTAAAAAACCGTCAAATGAATATTTCACACTGGATCACTTTGACACTGAAGAAGGAATTTTTACTTGTCAGAGTAAACAGTTGAAATTGGATCAAACCTCTGAGGAGTGAGGTATAATCCTTTATTTATAAACAAAAGAAAAAAGCAAATACTTTTGTTACACTTTAGTATGTTGACTTGCAGAAATGTGAACACCATCTGTCTAATCAACCTTAAACTTATATATTACACAGGTCTGTAGACATTGGATTTGGTGCCAGAAAGACTAAAACTGTTTATAAATATGCACGTAATGCTGGTTCTAACGGTAAAAAATACGATTATTTCATATTTTTTACCTTTTGTTACATCAATGAACATTGAGAAAGCTTCTTTTTCGTGATTTCTTCAGTAATCAATAATCATGTGTACATCCCATCGCCCCTGGTACATTTCTTCCATATTTTTTAGTTCCTCATGAAATCGTTCTCCTTGTTCCTCACTGTAGGAGCCAAGGTTGTCTGGAAATTTGTCCAAATAATGGTGGAGGTAGCGAACTTTGATGATCATGTTACATCCAAGCTTTCTGAAATTTTCCAGCAAAACATACCAATTCGCAATAATTTTGGAATTTATAATTTCCTAGGAAATATTTATCTTTCATAAAAAGCCCAATTTGCGGTCCATCAAAAATGCCAGCCTTAAATTTCTCCTTGCTCAAACCAGAAAATACACATACGCATGTTGCACAAATTCAGATATAGGTTTTCGAAACTTTTTCACCTTATACTCGCCACAAACGTAACAAAAAGTGTTCGGGTCGTTTAAACACGATCGTTTTGACGATGACTTCTTTCAGGTTTTATTTACTAATTTTTTTAATTGAACAAACAACAAAAATAAACAAGTTAAATGGCTACTGAGAAGAAAATATCAATGTGAGCGATTAAAAAGTATACGTACTTTTGATAATTTATTGTCACTGAGAGTGTTGCTAGACACTAAATTACGTTTAAGTCTCGGGGGCAACATTTTTTTTTTGTCTCGGGGGCAACATTTTTTTTTTTTAATTTTGTAGACCTGTGTTGTTATTATATTACAACCTTAAATTTATAGATTATCCTTAAAGTGGATATATTAACCCTGGATATATCCCTACCCTTCCTTTTTCTGTATTGTGCAATTTGTATCCATCTTGTTTCTTAAGATCATTTATCCATCTATCCTTCCTCTTTCTTTTGCGTACCCATGGTCTCCAGTGTGAGGTCGTTCTTTTTGATCCTTCTGACTTACAATGTGACCAGCAAAGTTCCATTTGAGTTTCGCTACTTGTACTGAGACTTCCTTAGCTTTTTGAACAATGCAAATTTCGCATCCATTCATTATTCTCTCTGTCTGTCAGTTTGATGTTTAGCATTTGCAATTTTTATCATGTGATTGTTCAAGTTTGTGAGCCGTATGCAAGGATACGCAAGACGCAAAACTTAAATTTTTTAGTTATTAGGAATATTTGATATATTTTAAAATAAATGAGAGTTTTCCGTCTTTTCCTCTTATAAGTCTTTTCCTTCTTATTATTTCTTCAGTTTAGTTATCTTTATTTATTAGTGAACCCCATGGAATTTTTTTTTAATGTAAAGGTATCAAACAATCACAATTTCAGACAATTCAACTAGTAATGATTAATAATAATTAAATTAAATATTTGTTTACTTTGTTATTTATCACTTATTTTAACAAAGTAAAAATATGTTTTATCTAATTTGAAAAATTAACTCTCACAAAGTAGTGGACAAATCAATCAATTAATAATTAATTTTATTGGAGTTTATTTTTTTTACAATGGTCAATACAGAGAAGAACAATATATCATAAACATAAATAAGGGGACAATGAAACAAAAACTGTTTTCCAATAAGAATGTCAGAACTTTGAAACGTAATAGCGGCAACACTGTTTGAAATGTAACTGTCACTCATAGATTGCTGTGTACAGTACATTGTGTCAATTCACCATGGAAAGATACATGATTCAACTGCGCGTAAAAATTGGAAACTATATGGGGACCTCCCACTTTGGGGAAAAAAAATTGTTCTATGAAGTACATTTCTGGCTTAATGGGTTTGTTAACAAACTTAACTGCAAGACTTCAGGAAACAAGACTGCAAGCCAATGAAAATCCTCAAGTGATTCAGATAGTAACTGGTACGGTTTTTGGGCTGAAGGCGTGATAGAATCGTATTTTTTGGAAGATGATTATGGAGATCGTATCGCTGTTAATGGTGAACACTATAGGAATATCTTTAGCCTGAACTGACAGATGTAATATAAAAATGTTTCTTTCAATAAAGCAATGCGATTTGTCACACATCTCGCCAGACAATCGATTTATTGCAAGAAAAATATCTTGGATATTTCAACTGGCCTTACTATTACTCATCTACAGAAATAAACCCTGAACAATTGTTGATCTTAAACTAAAACATTCAGGTCACCATTGAAAATATAGCATGTGAGTCTCAAGAATGCATTCTACCCAACGAAATTGAATATGAACGATATTATTTTCAAAACAACGCAAGATAATAAAAATTTCCAAATTATCAGTTGTAGTTATCATTATGCCTCATTTTAGTTCTGACACGTCAGAACTGAGTGTCAAGTTCTGAGTCAAGTTCTGACAATCTTATTGGACAGCCCTATACATAATGTGTGTGTGTGTGTCTATATATATATATATATATATATATATATATATATATATATATATATATATATATATATATATATATATATATATATATATATATATATATATATATATATATATATATATATATATATATATATATATATATATATATATATATATATATATATATATATATATATATATATAAAACAGAAATTTTTCATCCGTACCTCTGCTCGTCTCAAATCAGTCGCCGTCACCATGCCGAGACAAGTACCTCCCAGGACCGGTTTCTAGCCTCACAGCCGTCATCAGCTGGGCTCGAGCTCAACGCAGTGAGACAGCTGAAACGAAACGAACAGAGCAAGACCAAGTCAACTGGTCATATCGATGGCGGGTCGCAATCTCAATGAAACTCGCGCCATCCTACGGTGAATGTTCGCGGCAGTCAAAAACTACGCGACACATTCTTCCCACAACCTTGGATGTAGGTATAAGGTTTGCTCAAATATATATATATACATACGTAGACATGCCAAAAATTCATTAACTGTGAAGGAGCATTAGAGTGTTTTCAAGTGCTATTCGTGGTTCTATTTTTTAACAAGGTTTATTTGTAAACTAATGTAAATAAAGCCATCTGTTTCACGTCAAGCTGTAAATATGGAGTGAGGTAACAAAGAGAATCCTATCATTGTTATATAGCAAAAAATCGGCTGGACTATCGGAACGTTTCAGAGGAAAAGGGCTGCTCTAGAGCTCACCGCAATATTGAGGCTCTAAAAGCTGATTTGGTGAAAGTAGCAGCGTCAATACACTTGGGAGCGCTCCGTGCGGTAGCAAACGAGTGGCCAGACCGTTTGAAGAAGGGCGTGAAAGCAAAGGGTGGATATTTGGAATAAGTTTTATATTTTGAATTACCTTAACAAATAAAATAATGTAAACTTAATTTCTCTTTGTTTTTGTATAAACCAGCCATTTATGTACAAGGGACTGAACTTATGGCAAGACTAGGTATAGAGTCACATTCCCATCATTAAACACTATAAACTGTATTGGTTTGCATCAATTTATTGCACGCATTGTCTCGACTAAACATTAGTAAAGTCGATTGTCAGTAGGAGAGTGCAATGGCAGTGATTTTTGCTGAAACATGATTTCAATATCACTGAATCAATTATCAAAAACATTTATTTTATATGCAAGTATATACAAAAGCATATACAAAATAATACTTTTAGGGAAACGACAAAAAAAAACATTTATAGAGAAATGTGATTCGTCCAATTTAATGTAACACCTTGGAAAACTTTTTAGGAGTTACCACAATATTTACAGATAAATCTTCTAATAAATTTAGTAATTTTCAGTTACAAATTTGGATAACTATACTATAGATAGATTAATAGAAAAAAAACAAAAAACATCTGATTCAAATATACAGCGGCATCAAATTACTTAATAAAATTCTATACAGAAGATTTAATACCAGCTCACGTTTTATAAAGCGCAAAATATGTACATTAAATTTTCTAAATATAGATAAAAAAGAAATAATTTTTACAACACAAAATTTGGAGATGAAAGTTTACTTCCTGACTTCTGTATCCCAAAATCTGATATGTCTGCATATTTTTTTAATGATAAATTTTGTTCGTTGCAAAGATGCAGTAATGCTACGAACGCTAACGGACAACTGAGTTCTTTTCTCATATTTTCCGTTACTTTTTCTGGCAATTCTTTGTACATGGCTGAGAAGCACGTATCGTTAACTTTAGCGGAAGTATCCTGAAAATAAAAAGATGGAGATCTATTAATAACAATTATTAATAAATATTATTTATATGCACAGTTTGTATGAGTCGTTCGAAAAATTCATTTTTTAAATTTTTTTTAAGGATATTATTACCTCCGATACATCCTCCAATAGGAGGAAAAAGTACAGCAAATCATAAATTCGTGAATACCTTTGCTTTACGGAACATAGAAAAGAAAAATTAACAAAGATAATGCTAGAAAATAATGTATAATTAAAAAAGAAACAGCAAATTGCGCCTATAATCGAGAATTAAATTAATAATAACAAATAATGTGAAAAAATGTTAACTGGCTTTTGGTAGTGAATATGTCTTGATTTTAACTTTTCGGGAAAAACATTTTTGATTTAAATCTCTAGAACTACGAACATGAAATATTCAATAATACTTAAAAAACTAATGATCAAAATAAAAATAATGAATGTTAAACTTTAAAGATTTATCGGAGGTATGTCAAAATGCTACAAAACGTTTAAAAAAGAAACAAACAGAAAATTTGACAGAATATTCTTTACTCAATCCTTAAGGCACTGTGAAAATTTCAAATCGATTGACTAAGCCGTCTATAAATTATTGCAATTGTAAATTACCGCAATTCTATACATGATCTTATGGATATTAAATACCATAATAAGTTAAACCTAATACAAATATACAAAGAAAAACTAAACTGGAACAAATTTTGCACAGTTTTATTAATATTAATTTTCAGTACTTTTGCTTCTGATTGTACCTCCGATATATCCTTAACGTAGCCACTTTGCAATTTAATATATTTAGACCAACGACCTTCCAACTTTTTAATACCCTCAGTATAACGCGATATGTGCAACTCTTTAAAATAAGCGGTTGCCCCAGTTTTAACATTATCATTTGAAGTGAATCTACACCCAGGCTGCTATTTTCTTGGTTTGGGAAGAGAAACCAATCGCTTTTTCGAAGTGTAGGTCACGGAGTCTTGGAGCAACAAACCGAGACGTGTGGACAGCCGCATTATCATGGTGAAAAAGTACTTTAACTTTGGCCCAATTAGCCTGAATAGCATCCGTCAATTTGCCTAGGAGTGAAGCATGATATTCTCCTGTAATAGTCCTGCCTTTCCCTTGGTAGGTTATGAACACCATACCACGAGAATTTTTGAAAACTATAATCATGTCTTTTATTGCGATGGAACCCTTATCGCTTTCTTTGAAATATTTTCACTTGCTCCTATCCATTGTTCGGATTGTTCGAAAATGAAGGGGGAGAATCCCTTAAAGTGGAATACCTTGTTTTGTATACATAGGGATTAAACTCTTCAAACAAAGTATTTTATAATAACCTGAACTTTAATTTAATTTCAACAATTTTTCAGTGAAAACTTGTTAGCTTATGCAATTGCTATAAACAATCAATTAAACTATTTATATGAAACTACTACTTATCTGAAACTTCACAGCCCGCCATCTGCTCTATCATACTTGATAAATATCGTAGTCATTTGGTCATGCTTGCGCGATCTACTGGTCCGGTCGAGAACATTTCAAACGATTATAGTACAGCAGCACCGCAAAAGAACTTAATATTTTTGAAAATTCAATAACATTGAAATAAATATACAAACTTTGGGTAGTCACATCTGATCTGATTTAAGGCTGATCGTTTTTTTCGAGTTATCTCGAAAATGTATTGTAACCTTTAATCAAACCCTGTTCTCGGGGGCTCATTAGAAGGTTATTTTCGTTAGAAGGTCAAAAAGAAATCAACTATTGATATGAGCATTAAAAATTTATACCAACTGCTTGACTTACTAGATATGAAAGAAATAAAAATATTATGTTTTATCGAACATTGCAATATGGTTATATCAATTCAATATCAAATAGAAAAGTTAATTAGTTCTAGATATTAGCCAGAAAAAAAGAGATATTGAGGCTAGAAAATGTATGAATGTCACACAACAAAAGTTATTCCTGTTTCTTGCGTATCCTTCGTGATTTTTTTTTTGTTAAAAATTCAATGGACAATATTAAGCTCCGTTTTCACCAGATACCGTGCCTAGGTACATTTCCCTCATTCCTCCTATAGCAGTTTTGAATAGGCACTTGCATTAAAAGATTATATGAAATTCAATAGAAACTTATAGAAATATACAGGATGTAAAGAAAAGTACTTTTTTAAAATGAATCAAAGATTCTTCACGTAATTTTAAAGGAAAAAGTTCCGTACAACAATGGTTAAACAAAAAAAAATTGCATTGGGTTTACAAAAAAAATTGTAAAATTACTAAATCACCAATGGAAAAGCTATGATAAGAATTAACATTTTAAGCAAATATGTGTAAAAGCATATTGAGCTAATACTAACGTAGATTAAATTATCTCCTAGCATGGTTAGCGAAACGCGTATCGAGAAGTTTGAGTGATTTGGTGTTTAGTGGTAAATCTATTCGAGTTTAGTTTAATATTAACTGGTTATAAGTTAACAAACAAACCACAAATAAATTAATGAACCTTGTTAAAACATTTTTTTTAATTAAAAATTGACGTCATACATTAGCCAATACTAGTGCGTAGCATTTCATTCGATTTTCAATTTAAAACAAAACTATATTTTGTACGTAAATATCATGACATGATTCGTATATCAGTCCTGAAATTGAAGTACAAATTTTACATTTTGCTGAAGAGGATTCTGCCAGAAGCACTCAAAATGTTGTGCAAGTTGGAGTTTCCTATTGGATTGTACATTGCACACTAAAAGAGCAGTTACTCCACCCTTATCATGTATAAAAGGTACACGAATTAACCGCTGATTTTTCATCAAGGTAAAAATATCGTGAATGGTTATTGAACAAAATCAAAGGAATTTAAATAATTTATTCAACATTATATCGACCAACAAAGCTTCTTTCACGATGAATCAGATGGTGGTCATTTTGACCAGTTAATTTAATAAAATAATTAAGCATGTGTTTCTCAATGCGGTATTAATCTTTAAAACGTGTTAAGGTGTGAAAAATTAGTGCTAGTAATTTCAACTTTGACATTAAACGATAATAATGTGGAAGTTTCCCTTTTTTTGTAACAAAACAAATCAAAATTTATGCTGAAAAGTATGGAATAAATGGTTATAAAAATTTACCTTTTATTTTCAAAAATACCTTAAGAGGCCAATGTAACAAAAAGCTGAATTCGATAGATCGTAATATACAAGCCGATAGGGCGTTGCCACTGTTAAGAAAATTAAACTGAAGTTCAGACTTGTTTTCCATGGAAATAGTTGCCTTTTGGATACATGTTTTAAGGAAACTTTCTATACAAAAAAAAATGTTAAGAATCGTTGGTTAGTACTTTCCTTTACACCTTGTATTTATGTGTGTTATGTGTCAGAAGTCCCAATGAATATGGATATGAGCAGTATTGTTTTGTTGTTTCCAATCGCATGACAATTCATACTTACATAATGATCTGTGTCGGTCAAAATCTGCCAAACCGCCATCTTCAGTTTTTTCATGTCCATTTTCTTTGCTCTCATGGCATAGTGCATATCAGAATGCGCAACCTAATAGACATTAAAATGTAATTTACATGTTTATACGAGGGTTGATCAATAAGTACACGTGTCTGATAACAGATGGCTTTGACGAGTGAAATTAACATTACCATCATATACTGCAGACTGTTAAACGACGTCATGCTGAATTTCAGATAAATTCATAGATTAGTTTTTTTTTGACAGCCAGTTGTATCATTTCTGTTTTGTATTTCTCAACAAAATGGAAAAAGGACAATATCGATCCGTAATTCGTTTTTTTATTTTTGGATGAAGAAACATGCGGAGAAATCAAAGTGAAGTTGGATGCTGTCTATGGGGACCCTTCACCATCTATGACAACCGTGAGATATCGGTATAACGAGTTTAAGCGTGGTCGTACAATTGTTTTCGATGAAGAACGGTGAGGACGCCCGTCAGACGCGGTTACCGAGAAAATCGTCGAAAAGGTCCATGACATGATTCTCGCTGATCGCCGAGCGAAAGTGCACGAAGTAGCTGAGGCCATAGGTGTCTCGTACGGTACGGCAATCAAGATTAAAATGATAAGATAGGTGTGAGGAAAGTGTCGGCCCGATGGGTACCGCGATTGCTTAGGGTGGACAACAAGCTGGTACGATTAACAATGTCAAACCAGTGTTTGGACCGCTTTAAGAGAAATCCGCAGGACCTGGGTACATTATTACACGCCAGAGACCACGCGACTGTCAAAACAATGGATTCTGGAAAATGGAATCTGATCCGAAGAAGGCAAAAATGGTTCCATCAGCCGGAAAGGTTATGAACACGATTTTTTGGGATTCCAAAGGAATAATCGTCATGGCGTCAATAAGCCTCAGGGCAGTAATATAGTGAGTTGTTGGATAGATTCGATAAGAAATTGAAGGAGACGTGGCCCCACTTGGCTAAGAAAAAAGTGCTCTTCGATCACAATAACGCACCGGCACATACATCTTTAATTGTCACGGACAAATTGCACGAACTGCGTGCGAAAAAAAATCAGCTCAAATGAAGAGGTTATCGCCTAGGCAGAAGCGCATTTTAGGAAGTTTGAAAAACTGTATTTTTTAAACGGCTTAAAAAAGTTGGAGAAACGCTTGGAAAAGTGTATAGACCTAAAAGGAGACTACGTTGAAAAATAAAAATAAATTTGTGAAAAAAATTACATCTTTATTTCAAACACGGGTACTTATTGATCAACCATTATTTACTTACCATTTCTGGGGCACCTATTAAATTATCATCCAAAAATGCCCCTCTCTCGCCTTCCTCATCGAAATTGCCGGGTTCATCACCGAAAATGTCGTCAGCTAAATCAGGTTGATAATCATCAACCTAGAAAAAAAACTGAAAAAAAATCCATATTTGATAATAAATTTCTTACCAAGTGGTTTGGAATATAATTTGAATCATTGGGATTATCAAATTTGTACTCTTCCACTTCACATTGAATTTGTGTTTGATTCTTATTAATAGGTTTCATTGATGGTACAAGAATGAGTTCTTCTATGTGAGCAATCATTTCCCGACAGGCTGAATGGAATAGTGGAAAAGTTAGTCTAAAAAAATTATTGTCTTGCAGTAAACGGTTTTAGAAGACCTAAAACTCCTGCTTACTTGTCTTCACTAACTTCCTTAGGTGGTTTCTTTTTGTTCATAATTTTTACTGCCTCGAGTTCAGTTAAGGCAGTTAAATCCAGCAGAACTTGTTCATTTTTCTTACGAGGTACTTTTCTTTTATCCTTGTCTTGTTCTACTGATCTATCTTGACCTTTAAAACCATCATTCTACTCAAATTTCCACTATAAAAATAAATGATATAGTTTACCTGTATACACAGGTAATCTGGTTCTCCTGACATATTTCATTTTCCAATGACATGGACCTGCCCATATTTGATCAATTTTTCCTGCACATGTTCCTATTACGGTATTATAAGAATAGTCAGATTTTTGTACAGAATTCACCAATTGTTGGTTGGAGGGTCGAAAATCAACTATGGTTCCACTCTCTTGAAATAAGGGTGGAAGAACAACTTCCTCATCAAAACCTTCATCACAATTTCCTAAAAGAACAAAATAGACTGTATATCTACAGGGTGTAAGGAACAGTACTTTCATAAATTTAACCAACGACTCTTCACACCACTTTAAAGAAAAAAGTTCGTTACAACAACGGTCAAAAACATAAGGGTTCACGAGAAAAATAAATTGCAAATTTACTAAATCACCAATTAAAAAGTAATGATAACATTTTAGAACAAATACAAGGTGCGTCTTACGGAAAATAGGATATTTTAAAATAGCTATTTCTAATGACATCATCTTTTGACAGGGATAAGTGTTGGAAAGGTACATCCTTCACTGACGTTCTGACAAAATTTCATGACATTCGGACCATTAGAGCGTTACTGGGTTTACACCATCGGTCGAAAAATGAACATCGAACAAAGAGCGAATATTAAGTTTCGTTTCAAATTTGGTAAAACATTCACCGAAACGATTCAATTAATGAAACAAGTAGTATGGTGGGGATTGTTTATCCCGTGGCATGGCAGAGTCTACGAGTGGTCTAAACGCTTGTTGCACGACTAACATCCTGTTTCGAAAAATTCCGTGTTTACTCAAAGTAACATTGAAATTGTGCGAGAATTTATAAAAATCAGCCAAAATCTTCGCTACGATACATGAAAATGGCATTGAACATCGATTAAACCGATCATTTGGGACTTCAGAAATTGACTGGCGACCAAAAATTGCTCCAAATCCAACATTGCAAGGACGTGATTCAGAGTCGAAAAAGGACGAAAACTTCAAGTACAGCCTTGTTACTGGTGAAGGGGCGTGGTTTTCAATATAATGCAGAAACCAAGCGTCAAAGTGCCAAATGGAAGCACTCGAGTGAGTTAAATCGGAAGAAAAGCCGTCTCGAGAAGTTAAAAATCAAAACAATGTTGATTTGTTTTTACGATTCGGAAGAAATTGTGCACAAGGAGTTCGTTCCATCTGGTCAAACGATTAATGCTGCGTTTTATCTTGGTGTTATAAAGCGTTTATTGTCGCCTATTCGTCGTTTGCGGCCACAATACCGTCAACAAGGCAGTTGGTGCTTGTGGCATGATAATCATGATCATCATTGATTTGTTTATCAAAAGTGGCATTTTGACCATCAATCATTCACCATAATCGCCTGATTTGGCTTCCTGTGACTTCTACCTCGTCGAAAAACTTAATTTGCCGATGAAAGGACAGCGTTCTACCGACATTGAAGCCATTCAAAAGGCATCGACAGCCATCCTGAAGGACCGGTCTTCGGCCGAGCTCAAAAATTGATTCGTCAACCTAATTGACAGTGCAAAAACACAAGATTATTTTGAATAAAAATGATTTTACTCGAAAAATAAATATTTGTGTTATTTTTTGAAAAAGTCCTGTTTTCCGTGAGATGCACATTGTATGTGTAAAAGCATTTTTGGCAAATATTAATTGTGTATTGCTTAACAAATAAACAAATGAACATTTTTAAAACATTTTTTTTTTAATTAAGAATCATGCTCTACATCAGTCACAACCGATGTGGCAACATCGCCATGGCAATCAATATAATTTAAAAAAAAAGGATAACAATTATTTCGTGTATGCTAGTGCGTGTATTTAAGTTCCATTTAAGGGAGGAAATCCCTTTAGAAATTTCAAAAAACCGATTTTTTTTATATTTCGAAAATATAATATATTGAGAGTATTCTGGCAAGAGGAAAAATAAAAACATTAAATATTAGTTAATAAATGAGTTATCGCACATACAGACAAGCGCGCCGGAGCCCGCATATCACGATCCAGATAGCTTAATCAGCATCTTGTTCTCTGAGGTGTGGAAATAAAAGGGTGAGTGGGTCACTGTTTAACAGAGACAGGAAGAAGAGTTCTGCGAATGTACAGTACTTAACCGATGTTAGCACGACGAATGTACTGCTTTGAATGAGCTCTGAGGCGTTAGGCTACTGTGCATCCAAATCTCAGATGCTGAACTGTAAATATCGGCAGGTAAAAACCGGGCTATTCAATTACAATATGATCTTATCTATTATCGGGGTGTTTTGGAAATTTAGCTGGTTATTCATAGTTATTATATGACCATTTCCTAAGGATATTTTTATTTCCAATATTTCTAGGTCTAATTTTTATTTTTCTTTTCTGAATATAATAATTTAACATTGTTTATATCTATAAAATGACATATATCTGTAAAATGTATGTAAATTATATCTATAAAATGATTTATATCTAGAAAATAACATTCCAGTACTTTTTATATTATTTAAGATATCTTATATAATATCGCTTGAAAAAATTCTACAAAAAGACATTATAAACGCGGAGAAAGTTTCGAGCCAAGTACAAGTGATAGTGCAAGTATAATATATACCAAAATTTTCGCCGAAACCACCGATGAGGCGCGAGTAACGAGATAACCGGAGGAGTCTTTCCGAGACAAAAGCAGCTCGTACAACCCGAAAACAGCAGCAGGTTAAAAAAAACCCAGCTTTTCGAAGAAGCGGAAGGCCTATTATATGCACCTGGGATGGCTGATTCATCGGTAAGTCACTAAAACTAATCGTTTTATCGTACCGAAACTTTAAATGTGATTATCTCGAAACTGTATTTTCAAAAACTCGCTCTATAACTCAAAAAGTTATTGATCGATTTGGCTGAAATTTTGGGAGGATTTTCTCTATATCATTATTGGAAGGATATACCTAAGGTTTTAAAGATTTCGAAAAAATAGTACAAACTTTGAAGATTTTTTGTTTTAAAGCTTACTTAATTTTTGATTTAATATTTTTTATAGTTTTATAGGTTAATCATTCCCGTATTTCCGATGTTCCTTTTTGTGTTTCAGATGAACAGAAAAAGAGTGACGAGTGCAACACTTTTGGACCTCCCGCCCGAAAAAAAAACTCACTGAGCCGCTATTTTATAAAATAATAATATTAATAATTTTATACTCTTCAAAGATCAAATAAAATGATGTTAAAACTTTAAAATGATACAATTATTTTATCACCTTTAAACACATTTCTGAAAAATGACTCATTTTGATGCGTCTAAAGGGATTTCCCCCCTTAAAACAAAAAATTTATTCTGTACATCAGGATTACAATATGCTTCTTATTTACGGATAAATTCTCTGAAAAATATTCTGAAGACTATGCATATTTACGAGCAGCGATACCCAGAAGGCCGTTACCAGCTCGGCAAACACGTCTTAAGTTTCTCAAAATTTTTTGGATATAGGTAGTGTGGTTCCAAAATGTCTAGAATGTGGGCGGCAATGAAAACTCGATTCTGAAGTCGAAGAAGAAATTTTGCATCTTGTTGAAAAGGATTTTACCAGAAGTACTTGAAGTGTTACGCAACAAGTTGGAGTTTCTCACTGAATTGTACATGGAACACTAAACCAAAAATTATTGTACCCTTATCAAGTACAAAGGACACAAGAACTCGTAACCGCTGATTTTTCATCCAGACAAAAATACTGTGAATGGTTTATTGACCAAAACTTGCGCCAACCGATTAACACCTCTTGCGCTCGCTGTCCAACCAAATGAAGAGTTTAACCTTTGCCAACGACGAGGGCCTCAAAAACGGCCCTGGAGATTTCTTATTTGGCATCAAGAAAGGTGGGAGCAGGTCGTGAACAATGATGAATACATCATTGATTAATTTGTTAAATTGTTGCTATTTTTCGATAAAACTTCTTAATAAAAAAAACGGCGGGACCTTATGGATCAACCCAATGCTTCAACTTACCATCGTCATCCATTACATCTTGAAAAACATCATGGACTGAACCATCCAGTTCAGCTATTGGAATTCCATCATCATCAAGTACAAGTTCCTGACTGTTTAGACTTTTTCTACCCAAGCTGAACAAAAATTATATTTTTAATCAAGTTTAACCATTGAAAATATTACATTTTCACTTACTCCATATCTTCTTCATTAGGATCCCATACATCTACCTCAAAATCCTTAAATGGGGCACATATTCGGAAATTGGTAGGTATATCTTCTGTTTCCACAGTAATTATTTCTGATAAAATAGATGGATCTGATTTTGGTGTCCAAGCAAATCCTTTTGCATCATCACTAAAAAAATATTTATTTTACTATTGCGATCTTTTAGGTTGGACATCTACCTTACAGAAATATAAATCGATACCCAGCATTGTCTGTTCTCATATTATTGGTGAATAAATTATTTGTGGCACTCACACAATTGTCAACTTTAGCTGAAAAGGCACAACTTTCTAACTTAGGTAAAGGCTCTTTATATGATTTTTTATCATGATTAATTGTATGTTTTTTATCTTCACAGAGAAGACTTCTCCTTTTTTTCTGTTTTTTCCTTTTCTGTATCTGCCCGTTTTCATCCTCAGCCACATTTGAATCTGCATTTTCCTCACCATCTAGAAATAATTGTTAGTTTTTATATTTCATTCATTTTCTTATAACTATTATACCTTGGGGTGATTTTTTGTCAACTGTTCTTGCTAAATTACTGGCTAATTTTAAACCTTTTGCATGTAAATCATCAACTCTTATTCCATATACTTTGCCTGCAACTTCCAATGAACTTCCAGCAACTTTTAAGACATCTGGATTATCTTTCCGGACAAACTGGTTCAGCAAATCAATAACTTTCAATTTCCATGCATTGTCAGCATTAATTTTCTAAAAAGATTAGATGTTTTTAAAATATCTGAAAACATGACATTGAAAATGGTCATGCACCATTTATCTAAGAAACTTACATTTTCTGCATTTAATTTTGAACAAATAACTAGTTGGCTTTTGATGTCCTTTTCACTAAGATATTTAATAGAATCATTCAGCCCTGGAGATTCTTCAATGTCTACATTTCGTGTTAGTATCGACTTTCTGGCTGCTACTGATGCTCTCCTATTATCTCTTTCATTTAAGTCATTAGACTAAAATAATGTACATTAATTGAATATACTAAGCGAATTATAGAAAAAAACTCACTCTCCATAACTGATCATCATTCCTCTCAACTAAAATGCTGACTCTTTGTTTTCGTAGAGGAGTCTGTTTAAACCAGCCAGTACCAATACTGTTTGGTGCTTTCAAAGGGGTATGTATTGGCGTTGAAGCTTCCATTATACAAACTTGTTTATCTATATAAATAAATATCGAAAGTATGAAATATTACGTTTTTTACCATATAATGAATTTAAACAAATAATTGAATTAGAGTTAAAGAAAATTTAAAATAAAAACGGTTACTGTTGTTGAGATGCTGCAAGAAATTATTTTTTCCTTCTTGTTGGCTTCTGCCTGTTACAAATAATTTACCAGCTCATTAGATTTCTTATCTCAATTAGTTCTCTTCTTATGAAGGGTGTCCCACTAGGTACTTTCGGGATTTAAATTTAGTACCCTTTTTCAACGATGTGTCATCTAGAGACCCCGTAAACGATCCATAATTTAATTATGAATCGTTTTATGACGGAAGAACGTGGTAGAATTGTGCACATTTATGAAGTTAGAAATATTGCAGAATTTTGCACTGTAGTTATTAGGCTGTGCTGCAAGTGGGCTGGACGGGTGGGTTAGAGGGTCACTTTTTCATGAAAATAACGATGGCGAAACGGTAAATATTGATATCTAATGTTACCGCACTTTGTAATGAGGTCATAAAAAGAAACTTTTTATGGCCTCAATAGGATAATATGCACCTTAACAGTATGTTCTTTCAACAAGATGGCGCCACGTGGCATACGGCGAGCGAAATTTTGAATTTGTTACGGATACGTTTTCCTAGTCGCCTGATTTCTCGAAATGATTATATTCAGTGGTCTGCAAGATCATGCGATGGAACCCTTCTTGACTTTTCTTGTGGAACTTTCTCAAGGGCAAGGTCTATTCTAAAAATCCGCAGATGATTAATGACCTGAAGCAAAACATGCGTCAAGTAATTGGTGAAATTCAACCGCAATTGTGCCAAAGTATCATTGACAATGTTACGCAACGGACGGTCATCTGTAGAAACAGCCGAGGTCTTCTGAGAATAATATTTTTTAAAACATAACTGCCACGTCTCTACTTTTTGATAAAATAAACAAGCATGCTATTTTTCTAAAATTATTGGTTTTGTTTAAAAAGGGAAATTATTATTTGATGTGAAAATTACGACACTAGACATAGGCTTGGTAGAGTACTATGGAATAGTTCACAGCACTGGATTATGTATGTAAGGGGAGGGAGTTTCTAAACTATCTTGAACTTTCTGTTTAATTAGTCTAGAAATGGGAGAAGGAAGGGAACCTTCCATTTCTTTCTTTTTAGGTTGGAAGACTTGTAGTGTTTTATACTTGGAGGTTATTTTTGCAAATGTGTTGTTTGGGAAAACTGACCAGTGGGAATTACTAACGTTGCTCCTGGGGTAGACTTGTTGGTGAAGTAAGGGATGTGTAGTCCTGAGACTTTGGGACACAGATTTCAATGTTGGCTGTTGGGTCCTTACATTTCTAGTTGGTATTATATGTAAGGTTTCTATTAAAAAAAGTCAATGTTCTAATATTGAGTTGTCTTGTATATTCGGCACATTGTTTTGTATTCCAACTGTGATCATTTTTTTCACAAGAGGTACAATTAGATGTCCAAGAGAATGAATCAGATGCTTCACTCTCATGCTCATCTTAATTTAGGCGTTTTTTCCTTCTGTTACAATTTCTTTTGTGTGGGCATATCGCAGTCAATTAAAGCATTGTGTGACATAAGGTGCAACTAAAAGGGTCAATCGAGTAGTAATAATAATTAATCAGGTTAACAGTATCTAGTTTCTAGTATGTCATTGACTGGGAATGATGTAGGATTGTCATGTGATGTTAAGAAAATTGGTTGTGTTTGTAGTTTCTAAATTCTACTAAGTCAGTTGCTACCTACTATTGCTTCCAACTTAATATACAATATCTTTTCTAACTGTAAATCAAATATTTCCTTGGCAATTTTCATATGGTTAAATCTACCTAAATTGTTTCCTGATTCTGAAATAGATTCTATATAAAAAGTGCATGATTATTTTTATTATAAATATTTGGTTCTTGACTCCAGTCACTCATTGAAGTTTGCTTATTTTTTTCTGGAGTATTACCTAGATTTACAGGTGCGTTTATTTCGCTTACCATTATGCTTTAGTTCTATGTTTGTTTGTTTCAGTTAAAATTCTTTTAATTTATATTGCAATGAATTTTTCTGTAGTACTTTTTGCCCTTTAGTTTTATTTAATGTATGTTTTTTTTTTGACAGCACCGGATAATTTGGACTTTATGAGTTTAGATTAATTTTTTGGACCAGAGGATGGTACCTTTATAGCAACGATCTTTTTAATGCCCTTAAATTTCCTTTTGGAGGATTCGCCCCCCCCCCAATGATATTCTTACCAAAACGGGGGCCAATAATAAATGAGAGAACGGATGAAATAAAGTAAATAGAACAGTTTTCACTTACCAGTACTCAAAACATATTACTCCTATACAATTTAAACAACAACTGAATAACGGTTATGACAACAAAGTTTTCAATCTGTTCGAACCCAATCTGATCAGTAGTTGTCCTTGTTGTCTTTACAGAATAAAAAGAAAAAGCTATTAATTAAATCAAACTAAATCAGGCAAATTTCACATATATGATGGAGCGTCCTCTTTGAATTTTTTATTTAAATGTTAAATGCTTTGTTTGAAAAATTAATATTGATTTGTTAGAAAAATTATAATATTTAATCAGTTTCTAGCAGTAAAATTTATGAATAAACTGGTTTATACAGTAATATATTCCAATGCCTTCTTTATCGACTGAACCGTATCCTATCATAAATTGTTTGGCAACGTTGCACAAAAATTCAAGTCGGCCATCTTGCGCGTACGTTATCCGTGTTACCGTTTTGATGCTTTTGTGAAACTGAACCGTTTGGAATGGAAAATTCCTTAAATTTTGCATTAAAAATATCAAAGTGTATGTGGGAAAAGTGCGGTACATAAAAGATTATCTTTTAGGTGAGGTTCAAATACAGTTTTCGGTTTTGGGCGCCAACTGTGATTTTGCCAAAACTGTCAAAATGGGAAATGCAACTGTTTATGTTTTGATTTGTATGATTTTCAGTTTATTAAAGAAGCAGAGTCTACGTTAATTTATAAGTTAGTTAACACTACACCGGCGTTATGTTTTATTCTCATTTTATTTTGGCCAAGAAAGGGCCTTTAGCCCGTATTTGGTTAGCTGCCCATTGGGACAAGAAGATTACCAAAGCTCATGTATTCGAAACAAATATTGAAACTTCTGTTGATGGTTTGTATTTATTTATATTTTATTAAATTATAATCTAATTATATTTTTTGTTAATATTTTGTAGGTATAATAAAACCAAAAGTAAAACTAGCTCTTCGTACATCTGGGCATTTGCTTCTTGGAGTTGTAAGAATATATTCACGAAAGGCAAAATATCTGTTAGCTGATTGCAATGAAGCTTTCGTTAAGATTAAAATGGCCTTTAGGCCTGGTATGGTTGATTTACCAGAGGAACATAGGGAAGCAGCTGTTAATGCTATTACATTACCAGAAGTATTTCATGATTTTGACACTACAATACCAGAATTAAAGTTAGTGTAAGAATTTTAATGAAGGAATAATATTTAATATTTTGTTTACTATAGTGATGTGGACATTGAAGCTCAGTTTAGTTTAAACCAATCAAGAGCAGAGGAAATTACTATGCGAGAAGAATATGGGAACATATCTTTAGTTAATCATGATGATGGTTTTGGTGATATGGGTTTTGATACAGATCCACCTGAGTTAATGAGGCATGCCACGGGATTAGAACCATCTATGGAACAAGTTTGTTTATTGTTTTAGCCAAATTGCTCGGGAGAATTATTATATGTTTATTTTCAGAGTAATTTGTTATTTAGTGAACCTGTTCTTGATTCTGAATCAATACCAAAGGATGTAACAGAACCTATTCCATCAACTTCTGGTACCCAGTCACATGAACAATCAATGGAAATTGATACTGGTGTGCAGGATGATAATTTAATATGTATGTTTATGACTTTGTGATAGTGATAACTTAAACATTAGGTCTTTAATTTTCAGCTGGTGGGCTTTTTGAAGGTGGACTATTTGATGAAGCTCCAATGAGTGAAGTGCCTCCAGTTGATGCAAGTATTCCTGTACCATCCTCTCGTGATTTACCAGCTGGAGCAGAGAGTGATGATGATGGTGATATGGATAATTTTGGTGGTCCACCTTCAGTTGGTGGTATGAGGTAAGTCCTACACAAAAACTATTCCTTTTTTTAACTTTTATAATGTTTAGTTCAGGGGGAAGTCGTCCACCAACTCCGTTAGATGAACATTCACAGCATGCTTCAACTAGACCACAGACACCTTCACATCAGTCAATACCTCCACAATCTCCAGCCCCAAGTATGAGGTCTATGAGAAGTGCTCAACCCACACCAGCTCCTCCAGAGGTAATCACAGTATTTTAATTTGATTTACATAAGGTTATTAACATTTTGTTAATAATAGATTCCTCAAGCAGAAGAAGCTCCTGTAACTGCAGATCAAACAACCTTGCTGCAAAATGAGGAAGAAAGTTTTGCCCTACCTCCTGTTGATGCTTCGGCACTAAAAGGTGAAATATGAATTTCTTTTTTGATTCACTTTTAAAGAATCACCTAATAGTAATGGTTATTTCAATATTTATGTTTTCATCATACACTTGATAAACTCCATGAGATTTACAAACACTAAATCAATTGTTTTAGATTTCTCGACAAGTGTTTCACTCACCATGAGAGTTGATCCAATTTAAGATTGGATCATCAATCTTAAATCATCCTCTGAAGATGCTGACATGGTTAGCAAAACGTGCGTCGGCATATTAAAATCAAGTTATTAGGTGTTTAGTGATAAATCTCTAGGAGTTTAGTGGATCACTCTAAAGATTCTAATAGAAGAATTGGAAAAAAATTGATGTATTTTCTTCTATCATCACAATTGAAAATAATCTACTGTTAGTTGTTTCTAAAATACCCCCCGTTTCCCCCTATCTTTTATCTTTTCATCCCGAGAACTGCTCTAATCTCTGAATAGACACATATTTCCTAGGGACCACAAAAACAAAACGGAAGAGGAAGCTTATCATCGACGAGGTAAAGAATATTTCAGGAGAGGAGATGAAAAATCAACTTAGTGATACAAGTGATATTGGTATGTTAGAAAATTTTCATAGGGAATTGAAGGTAATGAGAAATGTATGTTTTCCTTAGTTACCTCTTTGGATTTGGCTCCCCCTACTAAAAGACTGATGCACTGGAAAGAAACTGGGGGAGTTGAGAAACTGTTTGCCTTACCTGCCAGAGTTATCCCCGCTCGAAAATTGTTCAAGGTAAAAATAAAACCTCCCTAATTTATAAACTCTCTTTCAATATGTGTATCTGTTCAGATATATCAGAGACACTTAACACTGAAGTCAATCAGGACGGAAGATTTTGCGATGTTAGGTGATGCAGATTCTCTAGCATTGGAGCAAGTTAGGGAACATGAAGAACCAAGCATGGAAGCACCCACTCCTACACCCGCAAGAAGGGGTAGGAAGCGGAAAAATGTTGAAGAACCGGTATGTAGCTTTCATTTTGATCTATACCAGTGTTAAACTATAATTTCCATTTAAATGGACATATTTTTTATATAAAATTAGCATTTTTTTATTGATTCTTATTTTGTAGAAATCACTTTAGGTTATAAAGCTTTCTTGATAAGTTCAAATGAATCCTTTTTATTTGGAGCAAAGTAGAAACTGTAAAGACGTCTCTACTTTGCTCCTGCTTGACCAAACTAACACAAACATTTGCATTGTTTTGGCTATTAATTGTTTTAATTGGATTAATTGTTTGTTATAGAATCGGACACCACTGCATGCACCTGAGGAAACTCCAATACACCCCTCCCAACTCTATCATCCATCCCCTGATCAACCTCTCCCTCCTTCGACGCCTCTTCCTCAACACTCACCACTTCCACCTCCTGGAACGCCGTTGCATCCTCCTGGGACACCTATCGGTACACCTGTTCATCATCCAGGTAATTCTGCAATGTTTTCTGTGAAAATTTTTATAACCAACAATTATTTAGGCACTCCAATTCATGCTCCTGGTACTCCAATGCATCCGTCGCAATTGGGTTTGCCACCAGGGACACCTGGAAGTTCTTTTGGTATTCCTCCTCCAACGCCTGGCTATGCTGGTAGTGTATATCCGGATACGCCCGCTGGTATGCCAGGGCAAACACCATTACACATACCAGAGGGTGAAATGCCTCAGTTAGCAGCGGATCAGGTTAAATATTGAAAAAAGGCTTTGGGAACACAATTGACAGTTAATGTTGTTTAGGTCCAGTCTATACTGCAACAACAAGATACCCTCGGTCTTTCGCATATGACACCTCACGCACATCCGGACGATCTTTTAGCCCACCATCAGATTTTGTCGCAGCAGATGGGTATGAGCCATTTGCACCAGGCGCAAATGGGGCTGGGATCCCATATGCAACCTATGGGAGTACACGGTACCCATCCGCAGATTATGACGGATCATCTGGAGGTACCGCAAACGCCTATACAACCGCATTTGCCCGAACAGCCTTTAGATCAATTGCAAGACCATCTTGCTCCAATGGAGAATATGGGTTACGATCAGGTATGTGATAAGTATATGAACAATTAAACTCAAACATATTTACTTAACACCAAATCTCTTGTTTTTAATTCCTCAATGCGTGTTTTGCTAATCATGTTAGCATTATCAGGAGATGATTCAATCTGATGAATATAGATTCAATTACCATCAATAGAAACAATTGAAATTCAAAGAGATTTACCTCTAAACACTAAATCACTTACTTTTAATTTCTTGGCATCAACAATCTTAGCATTGGCGTCCTCTGTTTTTGAAGGTTGCCAATCTTTGTTTCCATCAAGGATTCAGTTTGTCCACCTGTTATCAATCGCTCTCACAACATGACCCGCCCAGTTCCATTTCAGCATCGCTATTCTTTCTACGACATCAATCAGTTTCGTCCATTTGCGTATTTCTATATTTGATATATGTATTTTCTCTCAACATTATGCGGTCCATAGCTAGTTGTGTCATTTGTATCTTTCTACTTGTCTGTTTTGTCATTGCTGAAGTCTCTGCACTATATGTGAGAACTGGAAGGACACACTAGTTGAATATTTTTTTGCTCAAACAAATCACCAATTCTAACTTTTATAGCTCAGATTTCCGAAAGCATTCCAGGCAAGTCCGATTCTTCTGGAGATTTTACGAGTCTGATGTCTCTGCCGGTACTAGTCTCGTGTCCCAACTACTTAAAATATATAGTTTCCTCTACTCTGATGTTATCGATGTAGACGCCCCCGCCAAGTACCAGGTTTGTCATAAGTTGGGTTTTTGCTAAGTTGATTTTCAGTCCCACATTCTGGGAGACTTTGTTGAGATCTTTTAACATTACAATACATCATCCAGACGGTCGATTGTTAAGACTAGATCGTCGGCGAATAGTGGTCGTGGCGGTAAGTGGTTGAGTGTTGATTTAACCACAGCAGAAAATAAACTATTTATGCTTGAAATATAAAGGGTTGAAATCAACGAAAAACAAGAATTTATGGAATTTTATTTTGCATTACAAATAATTTCCTGTGTTGTTACTGTCCTGCATCATGTCAGAGGCAGATTGTTATATTCAGTTGTATTATTATATAGAATGAATGGAGGCTTATTTAACCTGGTACAACTTAAAGCCAAATCAAAATCAAAGGAGGTTAGCATTCTAGAGCTGCAGTATGTGGGTGACTGCGCGCTTGTAGTGCATAATGCGATGGTGTTGCAAACGGTTCTGAACTTAGTGGGGCCTATGGTGCGTTCTTCGACTTGAAATTAATGAACAAAAAACGAAAATATTGCAACAAACTGCTCTCAATAAGGAAAGAGAGACAACTGATATTGTTGTGAATGGTCAACCGACGGAAGAAGTAGCGTGCTTCCTGAATTTCGGAAGTCAAATTTCTTGCTCTGCCAACTTGCAAGAAGAGGTTATATATAGAATAAAGTGTGCTGGTGGTAATTTTGGACGTTTAATGAGAAGTGTGCCGAGACTTAAATGAACATATTAAAATCAGTATTTACAATGCCATCATAATTGCCACTCTTCTCTATAAACCTCTATCAGAAGCAAATAAAACGACTCGAGAGATTTCATTCAGTGACGAGGTACCTGAAAGAGCCAACAGTTTAAGCATAAAATCCCAGTTCATAAAAGTTCAGCTGAGTTGGTTAGGTCATTGTCAAAGGATGCAGGACACTAGGATGCCGAAGCATATCCTCTATGGCGAATTAAAAAACGAAAGCGAAATATGGAAAGAACTCCATGTCAAGTGTGCTTGAATGGCAAAAGACAGTTAATGAAAGACCCAAATGGCGTGAGGAGACATACAGAGCTGTGCAGCTCCACGAGGAAAAGCAAAAATGTTGGACCCTGTGTACAAATTCTGTATCCTTCTGACCTTAAATGCGCAACATGTGCAAGACCATGCAAGATCTAAGCTGGGTTATTTAAGTTACTATAAAGCCCATAATTTTTCAACAATGGCTCAGCAAAACTAATAGCCATGGCTGAGATCATACTTGTATTGAGTTGACAGCCATGAACTCAATTCAAATAATTTTCTTTTACAGTCACAAATGGCCAATATGGGTTACGATGATCAACTACCATCACAAACACCTCATGCTGGTATGTCGGAACGGGTTCATTCACCGTGGGGGGGAGATTACGATTTGCCTGCGTCGGTGGATCCGGTAAGATTATTAATTTCGAATCTAGTCTCTTTTTCTGATCCAATCTAATTCTTTATAGGCTGATGAACAGCAAGTTGACGAAACGGACGAACAGTTTGAAGAGAGAGTGCTGAATAAAAGGGCATATCAACTATTTCTTTTGGTTAGAAATAGATTACAGAACTCTACTCAGATCACACTGTCAGAGTTGTGTCGTAAAAATAAAAGGAAACAGGTAAGTTTCAAAGAAATTTCTTTTTATGTAAGGAAACCAGCATTAAGCAAGTAATATGTTTTACAGGCTGCGCAAAAGTTTTACAGTGTGTTGGTGCTGAAAAAATTCCAAGTGTTGGAACTGGATCAAACTGGGGCCTATGATGAAATTTTCATCGAGAAAGGGCCCAAGTTTGAAAATCCAGTCATCTAAGTTTAGGACATTGTTTTTCCAATATCTCGATTTTTTGTATTTCCGGTTTTTGAAGGGGTCGTTTTTCGTAGTGACTAGCTCCAAGCACACTGCTGGACCTCCAGACATTTTTTTTTATTCAAAACGTTCAGAAAGACTATCACTTCAAAAAAAAACGTAATTTAAATATCAAGTATTCACAAGAAATCCACTCCCAAAAACAATTTTTTATATTAATTCTCAAGGTGTTCTCATTTTTTATAATATATGAAGTACACTAACGTCGGTTTTTTGCTTTATTTTTTAAAATTATTTGAACGACTTTCAGTATGTTATGATAGGTGTTATTTTGAATAATGGGAACACCTTGCAAAATTTCATTGGGAATTTTTTGTAAGTTAAATTTAAGAGAAAATAAATAATTACCTTTCTTCGGTTCTAAACTAAGAAAAAGGGATCAAAATTACAAGTTTGACTAATTGTAGTGTTTCTTTTTCATGTACAGGATGTTTTGAAATTAAGCGTTTCTTTCTTATTGTCGAATTTATCTTGAATTTTTTAACACCCTGTAAATATGTAGGTAGTAGGTCAGTAAGGTGTTTTCCTTTATTTTAGTGAAAGATTTTTTTGCTTTTTTTACACCAAAGCCTTGTATTTAACTTAATTTAATACTTTGTATACAGTAAGTTGCAAATGAATACATATATCTTACAATATTAATTTAGTTGCTCGAGGCGTTTGTGTCTAAAAGATTTTTTATGCTAATCTCATGTTTCAAATCACTTGTTTTTAATTTTCACGACACATGTTTCGTTAACCATGTTAGCATCATCAAGAGGTGATTCCAGATTGAATCATCCCCTGATGTAAGATTAAAACCAAGTGAGGTATTTAGTGTTAATTCTCTTGTGAGTTTAGTGTTTCATACCAAAGGTTCCAATAGTAGAATTAATTAAACGAAAAGTATTTGCGAACCTTAATTTTTAGGGGTTATTACAAAATATAGCGAAAATTAAAAATAATATATTTGTAATATAACAAGAAATGACAACATAGAAAAAACATAAATAAATAATATCTTTAACAATAACGTTTGAAATCGCAAAAAAAAGATACACACTGCCAAATACCAGTAGTAATTTTAATAAAAATCAATTTCCATTGGCACTAATTTATTTAATATTTTGTGTTCATCCCTTTAGAATGAATGACAGCAATGTTTAGGTATTGATTCCACTTTTCTTGTAATATCGATGAGTAAACTGTTGCATGCGTCAAAAACTACACCTTTTAGATGTTCCTCGCCCTTAACTGTGACTACAGATTTTTCTGTCTAAAATGTACCATTAACGTTCGGTGACTTGCATGGTGTGAGCAACCTTCTTGGTGCATTATAGAAGAACCACCCCTTGGTTATGTTAGCTGCATAATTAGGGTTATTATCCTGTTAGAAATAGAAAGTTCCTCCAGCTTAAATTTTACAGCGCTGCGTAGTAGGTTACCTAGCAGTATTTCCGCATGGGACCGAGCTTTCACGTTATCGTTTATAAAGTCATCTACCTTGAACACCTTTGTCATGGAGAACATTTCTTATTGCTTGAGATATGACCTCATATCTCAAGAATATCTCAGTCATTATCTAGCTGTGGGGTGCTCTGAGTAGTTATTTTTAAGGTGTCTGACAAGTTTCTGTCGCTCCTTTAAATTGAGGAGTCGAGGACGACCTCATCAGGCTTTGTTTGCAATTGTTCCCGTCATTTCTTTTTTTATTTTACAATATACCGCAGAAGATAATAAAGTGTCTTTCAATTTCTCTTCAACTCTTTCCAGCATGGTACAAAGTCACTATTTCTCCACAGGAATCTCTTTTGCTTCGGAGCCATTTCTAACACGCGAGTATAAAACCTGTAACTCAATTAAACAGTAAACTGAAACGATTAACAGGATTAGTAAATACAATAGGTCACTGTAATCCTCTATGCCAAATGTGCAAATACTTTCTTTGTAGTTCAAAATAACATTATTTTCCATATTATTTGAAACAACTTTGTTTTCATGTAGCGTCCTATTATATTTACAAATAAGAAAAAATTGGTTCGCTTCGCCATGATTTGTTATAAGTCCTAAAAATCAGAGTATGCAAATACTTTTTTTCTGAAATTTGTATGTATACCCAAACGCTTCAAGCACATTACTTTGAAGGACATATGAGCACTTTTGCTACTTAATGTATTTTCGGCGGATTTTTTCCATTATATTTGCCCTTCAAGGCATTAAACAAACCTTTTCTTTTTTATAAGAGATTATTTTTATTTCCAAACGTGAATTTAACAGTCGGTATACATTATAGATTTTCTATTATACATTTTTGATGTCTTGGAGCTTTTATATTATCAGAGTTATATTGAAATATATATTTTTTATTTCAGTAAAATATTGATTATATGAGTATTTTTTACTTATATTGAGTCAGTGTTTTACTGCTTCTGTTGCATAATAAATGTTGGTTTTACAGTTTTCCTTTTTTATAACAAAAAAATCAGGTATATTTGGAAGAGGATTTTCATTGTGTCTTTTTCAGATTTATTTAAATCACAATAAGAATATTATAGTACAAAAACTGTTTTTAAGATGATGTTATAAGTTTTTTTATGACTTGAGTACATACTTTTTCTTGGCGATTCGAGAGAAAGTATGTATAAACATTTTTGCCTTATTGTCGATTGAAGCGCATTGGTTAACTGAAAAATCCGCATCAGTGTTTTTATTATATTATATTATATCCCAACGTGTACAGTTGTCTTATAACTTTGGCATTAGGAATTCTTTAGCTTTTCATTGTAAGTTAATTTTTCCTTTTTTAAAAAAATTAATATTTAATTATTGTTATTACATTGATAGTGTTTATATAGTATAAATTAATAAAAAGGATTTACAGATAATGGCGTGTTTCATTTATTGCAATTAATTATCAGCAGGTTAGGTTATCATATCTAAGTAGGATGGATCTGTTCCTTGTACATAAGTATGTAGTTTATACAGAGTCCCAAAACCAACATAAGTTGGTAATAATTAACATGAAATCACTAATATTATTAAACTACGACATTTTTATTGGTTTTCTCAGTTTTAATAACTAATTTTTTCTTTGAATTTTATACACAGTTTAGTAATAATAACAAAAATAAACATACAATTTGATCAGTCCTACATTATTTTGAATCTGAATTTAAAAAAAAATGTTAAAATAACTCCATTGGAGCAGATGTCAGGAAAGAAAAAAAGAAGAGAATTGCATGTTGTAGATTTGTCCACAGTCCCACATCTCTAAGATACTTGTCAATCTCATCGTTTCATTTCTTTCGTGGTCTACCCCTCGTGTTCCTTTCAGTTTTTCCCATTTTCCACACTCTCTTGGTCAGTTTTGTCCAAGACATTCTGCATACATGTCCAAACCATCGCAGTGCATTTTGCCTTCTCCTTTCTTCTACAGATTTTCTATAATTCTAATGTTCATTTAGCTTCCACATTTTGGAGCCATATGTCAAAGTTGGGATTCATAGTGCATTATGTACTCTAATCTTAGTCTCTGTTCATTTCTCTCTTGTTAAATACTTTCTTAATTAGCAAATAATATAATCTGGTGTTGGCTTTTAATCTTTCTTCTATTTCCATCTTTCCATTTTTCGCTATAATCTATATACCTAAACTGTTTAACTTGTTGCAGCTGTGCGTTTTCTAATCTAGTTCATATGTTCTTGTGTTTTCTCGATACCACCATTATTTTTGATTTACTTGGATACTCTATTTTTTGTTCGGACATAGTTTGTGGTTTCCGAGTACAGATTTGAGATACTTCTAATTATTTTTTTATTTACATTATATTTATCCAGTATTGTCCAAATCTGCCTTCTACTTACTGAGTCAAATGCTTTTGAAACATCTATAAAATATACGTATATGGTTTCGTCTGTCTATTGTTCTCCCAATTAATTGCTGTAATACAAATATTGCATCGTTTACTCCTCTGCCTGGCCTAAATCCGTTCTGTGCCTCATCCGAGTCCTCGATCTTTACTTTTAACCTTTCCGTTAATATGCTTTCATATATCCGTTCGGTTGAACTCAGTAAGGATATGCGTTTATAGTTTTCACAATTTCTTGTGTCTCCCTTCTTGAATATCAGAAGTATTACCACTAATTGCCAGTCTGCCGGAATTTTACTGCCTCTCAGTATTTTATTCACTAACTGAAGTAAAATTACTTTTCCTGTTTCTCCCATATATTTTATCATTTCATTAGTTACTTCGTCATGTCCCGTGTATTTCTTACTTAGGAGAAAATTCAAAAATTTTAAACTTATTCGAAATTACCACCCATTGCTTTCTCACATTTCTTCAGACGGTCTAGCCAATTCGTCTACTGCCACACGGCAAAGGCCTGTATCATTGAATATAATAATAATAATAATAATAATAAATGAATAGTATAACTTACAATCATCTGGTTGGTTTTTTATATTTTTATTTTAATCTATATATATATATATATATATATATATATATATATATATATATAGATAGATAGATAGATATATATATATATATATATATATATATATATATATATATATATATATATATATATATATATATATATATATATATATATATAGATAGATAGATAGATAGATATATATATATATATATATATATATATATATATATATATATATATATATATATATATATATATATATATATATATATATATATATATATATATATATATATATATAGATATAGATAGATAGATATATATATATATATATATATATATATATATATATATATATATATATATATATATATATATATATATATATATATATATATATATATATATATATATATATATATTATATCATCAGCCCGTATCGATCCACTGCAGAATGAAGGCCTCTTCAGCATGCTTCCAACCTTCACGGTCCTGGGCTTTCCTCTGCCACTCGGGTCCAATATACTTAACGATGGCATCAATCCATCGTGCTTTCGGTCTTCTTCGCGGACGTTTGCGATCAAGCGGTATCCACTCCAGGATTGCCTTGGTCCATCTGTCGTCCCATCGCCTCGCTATATGGCCTGCCCATCTCCATTTCAATTGTTTTACTCTTCCAATAATGTCACAGACTTTTGTTTGTTCCCTGATCCATGCGCAGGACTTTCTGTCTCGTTTTGTAATGCCAAGGATACATCTTTCCATTCCCCTCTGTGCCACCCGAAGTTTTTGAATTGATTGCGATGTGAGTGTCCAGGTTTCACTTCCGTATGTCATAACGGGTAGAACGCACTGATCGAAGACTTTTCTTTTCAGGCAAAGTGGGAGTCTGCTCTTAAACACTATATTGAGCCTACCAAATACCTGCCAGCCACATTTAACACGCCGTTCCACCTCCTGCGCGGTATTCCCCTCCATTGAAATCCTCTGCCCAAGGTATATAAAGCTGTCCACAATCTCTAAATCCCTTCCTAAAACTGAAATTCATCGGTCCTGAGCGAAGTTATTGAACATAACCTGACTCTTTTTCAGGTTTATTTTCAAGCCAAATGGTTCGCCAGCCCTTTGCAGTTCCTGTATGTGTCTTTGCAGCTCCTCTGGGTCTTGTGAAATGAGAATAATATCATCTGCAAATCTAAGATGGTTTAAGTTTGCACCATTGAGCTTTACACCATCCTGTTCCCAATCCAGTTTACGGAATACTTCTTCAAGGCCAGCCGAGAAAAGAATAGGTGATATTGCGTCACCTTGCCGTACACCTCGTTCTATATTAATTCCCACCTCAAGATCATCAAGATGAATTGTGGTTGTAGCTCCATCATATATCGATTCTAATAGGTTTACATAGGCTCTCTCTACACCTTGGCTAAGCAGTGCATCCATTATCGCATGCTTTGAGATGGAATCAAATGCTTTTTCGTAGTCGATAAAAGCCAAGCACAGTGGCATAGTGTATTCGTTGTGCCTTTCTATGACCTGCTGTACAACCTGGATGTGATCCATTGTACTGAATCCACTTCTGAATCCTGCTTGTTCTCTTGGTTGTGCGTCATTCAGTTTTTTTAATATTCTTTTAGAAATTATCTTAGTGAAAACTGTGTACATACATGATAGGAGGCTTATTGGACGGTAGTTCTTTAAATCTTCCTGTGCTCCTTTTTTATGTAAAAGGATCACTTCTGCATTTTTCCATAAGTCAGGTACTTTTTGTTCTTTGAGGCATTTTGAGTATAATTTTGCCAGTGTTTTATGTAACGTCCGACCACCAGCTTTTAGCATTTCGACAGTTACACTATCCTTTCCTGGAGCCTTGCCGTTCTTCATCAATTCTATAGCATTTGTTACTTCCTCCACTAGGATATCTGGCATTTGTTCTTCCGTGGGTATTGCTGTCCCTGACTGGCTCTGATCTTCATATAACTGGGAATAAAACCTTCTGACAATCTCTAACATTTGGGTACGCGCCCTGCACACTGTGCCATCCTCACGCTTTAAAGCATATATTTGCGTTCTTTTGTTTCTCAGCTTCTGTTTAGCTTTGTTAATTCCTTCCTCTCTGATACGTTTTCTTATAGTTTTGCAGAGCTCAGTGTACTCGACCCTGCCAAAAGGACTACCTGCATTTCTCATTGCTCGCCGTTTCTTCATTAAATCAATGGTCTCATTGGAGATTTTTGTTTGTTTGAGACATTTTTCTTCTGGTGCTATTGAAGCAGCCGTTTGAAGTACATTGTTGGCGATTTCTTCATATTGAACTGATATTTCCACCTCCTCTGGATCTTGTAACGCAGCAAACCGGTTTTCCAGAATCCACCTTGCCCTTCTTTGATCTTACCATTCTTTCGCGCTCTTTTCGACAGTCAATCTGAACCCTTGCTCGTACCATTCGGTGGTCACTTCAAACATTAAAATTGTTAAGGACAGTACAATTGGTAAATATTGTTTTATCGTTGGTCATGATGTAGTCAATTTCACTTGTGAGCCCAGATGGACTTTTCCATGTCCATTTTCTGCTGATATTTTTCTTATAGAATGAATTCATAATATATAGTTCTTGTCCTTCAGCAAAATCAACTAATCTGTCACCTCTATTGTCTCGCTCACCAGTTCCATATGGGCCAGTTTCATTTTCGTTTGTTCTTGTTGTTCCAATTCTGGCATTAAAATCACCCATCAGGATTTTGTATCTACATTTCTCCTTGTATAAAACTGGGCCACATCATCATAAAATTCCTCAATTTCCTCATCTTTATGGCTTATAGTTGGTGCATAAGCTTGGACGATTTGAAGTGTAAACTTTTTATTCAGCTGAATGACGCATTGGGCTAATCGGTCGGATGTACTTTCAAATTTTACCACACTGTCCTTCAGCTTTCGATTGATGAGGAATCCAATTCCGCCACATCGGCCATTTTCCGTACCTCGAGTGTAGAGTACGTGTCCAGTTGGTTCCAGTTTGATTAACTCTTCACCCTTTCTTCGCGTTTCACAGAGCCCAATAACATCCCAATGTATGTTGTCAAGTTCGATTAACAGTTCTTGCAATCTGGCCTCTGTTTCATAGTCCGTATATTTAACATTGCAATGTCAAAAGTCCAATGGCAGCCTGATCTAACCCGGTGATTCTTAGCACCCTCTGCCTGGGGGCAGGTCTTCCCGCTGCCGTAGGTAGTTGCCCCTTGGCCTCCGGGGAATGAGGGCCGTGTTTGAGGTTGTACTGTCATATTTCAACATATTGAATGTTCTATACTTTAAATTAATAAAAAATTATTCTCTTTTTTCTGTTTTAGCAAACGAACTAATTAAAATTATAAGTTTGTTATTTTTTCTATACCAGTTCTGATATTTGTTATTTTGTAAGCGGAGGAATTTATCTTGAATTTTTTTGAGGTGTTGTAAATATGAGGGGAGTTAACAAAAATATCATGACATTGTTATGTTAACATACATATGTTGTGTCCTTGAAGGAAATATAACTCATATCTAAAAACTTATTACCGCTAAAATAAATCGATCATAAAGAAATTTTTAAATTGTTTGTTTTTCCGGTTAGGTTATGCTATGGTATGATATATATTGTAAGAATTATGGTTCGAATAATTAATGCGTTTGAACACCACCGGAAGCATCCAGTATGGTTATCGGCGTGACAATGGGTTGAACATTTTTTGACAATATGCAACATCAAATATATTTCTCCGAAATACACAGGAAATATACGGAGGGAATATCGAAATACTACATCACTGGCTCGCATCACTACTTTCTGTAGATAAAACCCGTCCAGACAAAATATAAATATTAAGATATTTCAAGATGCACGTGAAGTCTGATTTCACACGACCTGAATACTATGAAAAACGAGGTGGAAGTGGTACCTAAGTTATATCGTACTGCTGTTTTTGCTCTTTCTTGTAAAATTGGCAATAATACCACAATAAAAAAATACCGATGTTCCTACCTAATAGGAAGATCCACATAATATTGACGGCTGTCAACTCGATTGAGTATGACCTTAGCCCAGTGGCTGCTCGTGCGTTTCTAAAGTAGGAAGGCGTAGAAGAAAATAGTGCTGCTGAAGAGTTTTTTGAAGAGCACATTTTGTTTTAAATAAAAATATATATTTCCAAAATAGCCAAACGTAGCTAAATTTTTTGCAAATAAAATTGTTAAACTCAAATGAAATAGATAAAATAAATTTAAAATGAATATAAAGTTAAAAGTTGAACGGACAAAGGTATTAGCACTGTCACCTAATGAAAGAACCATGTACAAAATTAATATTTTGTAGGAAGTCCTTTTCTCTTGATTACTTCTCTTAGGCTGTTTGGCATGGAGTTAACTAGATCTTGAGTAATTTCATGCCCAAAGGACGTCCATTCTCGTAGAAGAATTTCCTTCAACTGACTTTTGTTTGAAATGTAATGTTTTCTGATCCGCTTCTCTAGTTCGTTCCACAGATATTCTGTAGGATTTAGATCAGGTGACTGAGGAGGGGTGTTTAACATTAACTTTACATTATATTCATTTTAAATTTATTTTATCTATTTCATTTGAGATTAACAATTTGTCACAGAAAAAAATTGTTTGTCTCCTACTGTATGTGGCGCCTTTGTTCTAAAACGAGCTCTTTTTATGTAAATTACATAGGTGAGTAGAAGTTTCTTTTACTTTAGGCTTTTCTATTATATTATTTTACGTTAATTGGGTCAATTATATACATATATATATATATATATATATATATATATATATATATATATATATATATATATATATATATATATATATATATATATATATATAAATATATATATATATATATATATATATATATATATATATATATATATATATATATATATATATATATATATATATTCCAGAATTATCCATTAGTCAAGTGTGATGATAATATTATGTAGCCAAAAAGTTTTCTAGGTTTAGTATCACTTTTTATACAAATGTCCTCCAAATTTTAGTTAATTAAAAAAAGTACCCCTAAAATATACAGGTCAGTAAATAATGTTATATATATATATAAATATATATATATATATATATATATATATATATATATATATATATATATATATATATATATATATATATATATATATATATATATAGCCTCCTAAAGCTCCAACCCTTCGTCCACGTCGCAGGAAGCGGACAACGGTTGAAGCCGAACATTTATTTCGGGAACAGACGGCTAACAGGGCTCTGGCAAAAAAAACCCAGGTCGCGTTTGCAGTGGCAACCACCGGCAACCTGGTCGGCGTCTGTTCACCTAAAGGGTGCGGCTGTACACCACGCTTCAGGAACTAACAATCCCTGGTTCTAAACTCCCAGTGAAAACACTGGACCCATAAGCTTATAAGCAATCATGACTCGTGCAAGTAATAACAATAATACCCCAGGTGGTAACCAATCCACCCGTCGACAGATGGCAACCGGGTGCTCGGATTCTGGGGAACCTGGACTTTTACGATTTCAAAAAAAGTCGGAGCTTTCCGGCAAATTTCCACATAAAACTCTTACATACATTGGCACCTTCAACATCAACATGTTAATCCAACCAGAAAAACTTCACACCCTAACCTCAGAACTTAACAGACAAAAAAAATATACTTGTGCTTGCCCTACAAGAAACACGCATCACAGATGAGGACACGGTAGACTACGGGAACTATCGCATATTCAAAAGTAGGACAGACAAACGAGTCGTCAGGGATGCTCCGCTTCTGGGCATGGCCTTTGTGGTACACAAAGGGATAGTTAACTCTATTAATGAAATTACCCCCATCAATACACTGATGACAATGCGCATACAGTGCGCCAATAAAAAATACACCATGATCAACGTACATGCCTCCACAAACGGGGACAACAAGGAAGACCTCACATTTACAGAGAAATTCTGGGCAACACTAGAAAAGATAACGGCAAAGGTCTTAAAGGATGACGTCAAAATTTTACTCGGCAACTTTAACGCACAAATCGGTAGGGAAAAAATCCATCAGAAAACCGTAGGCAAATTCTCCGGTTACAAATTCACCAACAAGAACGGCATAAGACTCATCGAACTATACCAACAGAATAACATGAAGATCATGTCAACATCCCTCAGAAAATCTCTACGAAAACAGAAGACATGGAAATCGCCTATACAACAGATTGGTGAATTCTAGATAGACTACGTTGCGGTCTCATACCCACAATAAAGGGAGATCCATGATGTTCAAGTCCGCAGGGGCACAAACATCCACTCAGACCACTACTTAACACGAATCAAAGTAAAATTCACCGCAAGGAGAATTCATCAGAAGAAGGCACACCTACAGAAATAC
Source organism: Cosmopolites sordidus (assembly GCA_031761425.1). Taxonomy (NCBI): domain Eukaryota; kingdom Metazoa; phylum Arthropoda; class Insecta; order Coleoptera; family Curculionidae; genus Cosmopolites; species Cosmopolites sordidus. The sequence continues at coordinate 371,712 of JARFXV010000916.1, forward strand.
GACATGAAAAGGATCAAGGAATCCAACATAACAGAGGATTGGGAAAAGGAACAGGTAGATACATGGGAAAAATTCCACAAAAAAAATTACACAAAAAGCACAGGAACTGATCCCATTGAAAAAGAACACAAAACACCCGTAGTGGGACTCGGAATGCGAAAATGCATTGCAGCGACGCTAACGAGCATTTCAGGAGTACAACAGTAAATAATCCCCAGAAAGCCAACAGCTTTTTAACGAGACTAGAAAACAGACCGCCAAAGTTATTAGACAAATCAAGAGGAAGTACATGAAGGAACAACTAGACTCTATAGAGGAGAATTTCCGCAATCATAACACGAGAAACTTATATAGGACTATCTCAAGAGAAATCCATGGGTACACACCACAAAATCTTTGCTTTAGAAAGCGGAATGGGAGATTAGCGCTAAACAATCAGAAGAATTTTCAGGAGCTGGCACACTGTTTCTCTGATCTCCTCAATTGCCCCGAACGCGGCACAAGATTCTTCAAGGAAAATTGTATCTATACCCACTCAGAATCACCACCACCAACACAGGAAGAGATTCACAAGCACATACAAAAACTGAAGAATAACAGGACATCCAGTGAAGATGGTATCACCGCGGAACTATTGAAAATCCTCTGACCAAACTCACTGCGGAAACTCACGCAAATTATCACGAACATCTGGCAAACAGAAAAATTACCAGATGAATGGAAACGTGCTCTTATACACCTGCTGCACAAGAAAGGAGACAGAACAGATGTGAACATCTACAGAGGAATCTCCTTACTACAAGTCACTTACAAAATCTTCTCAGCGTGCCTTCTCCAGAGAACACAGGAACAACTAGAATACAAAACTGGCGAGTACCAGGCAGGCTTTCGCCCTGGTCGCTCATGCACTGAACAAATATTTAACCTAAAAACTATACTGAAATACAAAGCTATCAGGAACGTCCCAATCATCTGCACGTTCGTGGACTTCAAGAAAGCATACGATTGCATCGACCGAAAATCTTTGTTCAATATCCTTGAAGAACAAGAACTCGACCCCAAAACACTACGATTGACCAAGCAGACACTGACTGACACAATCTCTAAAGTAAAATTTATGAGAGAAATTTCCGAACCCTTCCTGATTAAAACTGGAGTACGCCAAGGAGATGGGTTATCCCCACTCCTCTTCAACCTGGTCCTGGACAAAGTCATAAGGGAATGGGAAAAAGAGAAAAGAAATATCATGCCTGGCCTTCGCAGACGACCTAGCCATAGTCGCAGACAATGAAAAAAGAGCAACCAAACAGATCGAAGTCCTCAAGGAATGTGCTGAGAAAATCGGCCTACAAATCTCCTTTCAAAAAACCGAATTCTTCTGCTCAAAATTAGATGTCCAAAATTTGAACACCATATACGGCAAAATAAATAGGGTCACTCACTTTAAATACCTGGGCGAGATTCTCGAACCCACAGGAGGAGAGAAGATAGCGCAGAAGACTCGATTACAGAAGATTAAGAGGGCATACGGCAAGACACACAATATTTACAATAAGAAATGCCTATCCACACACGCAAAAATAAGACACTACTACACAGTAATCAAACCAGAAGTCCTATACGCAAGCGGGATACTTACACTTCATACCAAAAACGGCATAGAAAACATACTAAAAGAAGAACGCAAAATTATGAGAAAAATTCTCGGCCCAAAACTGACAGAGGAAGGATACAGACTATACTCTCGAAAGACCACAGAGAGAATGTCCAACGTAGCGGCGGACATAAGAAAAAGAAGGTTGATCTTCTATGGGCATATCAGTAGACTCCCACCGACAAGACTCACCAACAGAATTCTCACGTACATGCAAGGAGTCAAGTCAACAGTACCATGGATCGCACAAATCAGAGCTGATCTGGGAAAGGCACAAATGGGTCCGACAGAGAATGACGATAGAAGAACGTACAGACACAAAATACATATGTGGAACGTTGCATCAGAGAGCGAAGTTTCGAGGAAGATATATATATATATATATATATATATATATATATATATATATATATATATATATATATATATATATATATGTATATATATATATATATATATATATATATATATATATATATATATATATATATATATATATATATATATATATGTATATATATATATATATATATATATATATATATATATATATATATATATATATATATATATATATATATAACATTATTTACTGACCTGTATATTTTAGGGGTACTTTTTTTAATTAACTAAAATTTGGAGGACATTTGTATAAAAAGTGATACTAAACCTAGAAAACGTTTTGGCTACATAATATTATCATCACACTTGACTAATGGATAATTCAGCTAGTCTTCAAAAGGTGGTAGCATAGTTTATATATTTATGAACACGAAATTTAAATCAAGGTACCCATGTACATTTATCATTAACTTATATTATTTTTAATATAAATTCATTTCGTGAGTATTTACGGGTGAATCGTGGTAGTGATTCTAAGGTAAGTATTGATTTTAAATAAAATTTGTGTTATGTTCTTTACAATAAAAGCCATCTAATTTGATATACAAGATGTATACATGTTGGCAATATATAACGTATATAAGCAAATAATTTAAATTCAAGGCAGAATGGCAACGGTGATAATGAGATGTAAATGTAAACATGCAGGTGTAGGTTTACATGTAAACTACCCTCTACTCGGGCATATGCCATAATTAATACGTTTTCATTACGAAATCCCTTAATTGTTAGGGAATTCACGTCAAAACAGAAGAGGGGTAATATGTTATTTGACTTTCCACGATGGTAAGTGGTGGGAGTCTTATATAGCCGACCTTTAACTTATTAAAACTTATCTACATAGTATTAGGTTGTCTTAGAAATAATTAATTCCTTCTTAATATCACTTTACTTTTAAATATAAACATTGTTGATATATATCGCCATTTATATCTCAATTTTTGACAGTTCAAGTCTTCATTGCATGTGTGACATGTGGGAAGATGAGTATATATATCTAAAACTCCTATTTTTTCAGAATTTCTTTGATTTGGCTGATGCAATTCTTGTCAGTATTGGTTATTGCTGAAGTCGTTGAATTGACTTCCTATCGCTTATATATTTGAACTATGTATTCAATTCCTTCTTTCGAGATCGCCTTTATTTATTTTGGAGCCTTTTATCCTTATGTTGCTTTGCTCTCATTAAATGCGTAAAGTGCTTGCTATATATATTAAACATTACTGGCGAAATTAGATATCCTTTGCTTGACAATTCAAATATTGTTAATGTGATTAGTTATGCAACTTAATATACGCAATATAACATCTGGGCTATTAGAAAAGTGAGAAAATAAGGTAGCAGATATTTTAACAATGATTTTGGGTAACTGAGGTAGCCAGAATAGCTTTGCAATATTAGTAAGCACGACATTGTCATCATGGTATTTTAAAGTTGCTGTATGATGTTGCTGTATGTTCTTGTATTATTCATGAATTATATATACACTTTTTTGGGTTTGTATATATATATATATATATATATATATATATATATATATATATATATATATATATATATATATATATATATATATATATATATATATATATATATATATATGTATCTAGCTTAGTCGCCAAAAAAAATATTAAAATTTGTCTCCTAAATCTGTCGTAAAACAACGTATAAGATTTTTATTGGTTTCTATACTTCCTATATATTAATAAAAAATATTAATTAATTCTGTATATAAATTTAAATTAACCAAGAATATAAATATAAGCATCCCATTTTAGCTATGTAATAAAAAATAATTTCTATTTGTTCTTGGGCGAATTCCAATATTTTAAAACAAAACTGATATGATGAGTTAAAAATTGAAATATAAATATAGTAAAAACACTTAGGTACTTTGGACTGAAATATCAGACGATATTTATTTATATTGTTCATTTTATTTCATTCAAATAGATTTTGTTGAATGATTTCAACACTGACCGCAGTAAAAAAAACTTGCCTTAAAAATTGCTATTCGAAACCTGTTGGAATAGCTGATAAAGGTGTGTATCTGGTACACTGGTGCCTCGTGAGGGAGGGCGTTGGGGCGCAGCTATTCGAAACCTATTGGAATAGCTGATAAAGGTATGTATCCGGTACAAGGGCGGCTCGTGAGGGAGGGCGTTGGGGTGCCGCCCCTCCAACATTTATCACAGTAAAGAATTTTTTAGAGCAAAACACCATATTTTATTTCCGTTCAGTTTCTTTGCTTTAACTCATTTTTCTGGTTCACCTCCTGTATAGGGTTTCAACATCAAAGCAAAAAAAAATTCTTCAGCAGAACTATTTTCTTCTACGCTCTTCCACTTTGAAAACCTACGAGCCGCCACTGATCTGGTATAATACATATATGGAGTCAAATAAGATAGGAAATATGAAGGATGGTTGGACTTAGAAAGTAGCTTGAAAAATGTTTATATCCTGCATTTGCGACATGCTACAACACAATCTTTTGTTTATAAAACAATACATTTTTATAAATCTGCTCTAGGAATAATATTAGTTGCGTTTTCAACATTAACCCTTTGCGAAGCTTCAAATGTTATGGTTGTTTCGTGACACTTGAGTAAAAACGGGGGTACAGAAACAGTATATCATAAAGTTTATTGAAATCTTTATTATTAGGTCCGAACATTATTTTACTGTAGGGAAGCTTGTTAGAAAAAGCTATTTTAAAAATAGTTCAGGTAATTTTTTCTTTTTATGGTTCCAAAAGATCTATTTATTTTTCAACAATCTGGGTTCTGACTTATAAGTGATGAATATAAAAATCAAAGAAACAAAATCCATGACATTTGTGTATCATAGTGTTAAATTCGAAGATATTTACCACTAAACACCAAATCACGTTATTTAATTCACGTTTCACTATGTTAGCATCATCAGAAGCTTTTTAAAAATTTTAACTTCTTTGAATTTTTAATATGCCATTTATATAAATATATATATATATATATATATATATATATATATATATATATATATATATATATATATATATATATATATATTAAATTTTGGCTTAAATAAATAATTACAGAAGTACTAGTTAAGTACAGAGCTGGTTTGAGGTTAGTTACCTACATTAAAGCACTAACAATTAAGTTTTAACTCTAAAGTCAGTTTTAACAATAGTATTTGAAGTTACACAGTATTAAGGTCTGTTACTTATTTCTAAGGGATCACATCTTTTTAGACGGTGGATGTTATTGCTATTATCAAAAAGTTTTACAACTAATGTATTGATATGTATATTAAGTATCATCAGGAGATTGATTCATCTCCTGATGATGCTAACATGATTAGCGAAATGCGCTTGGAGAATATAAATAAAGTGATTTGGTGTTTAGTGGTAAATGTCTTCGAGATTTTTGATTCACACTGAAGGTTCCAATAGAATTATTAAATTACAAAACACGATATAATTTCTACTTAAGATGCGAAATAGTAAAACTTCTGTCAGATATCAAGAATAGTCGTACCAACTTAAAAAACAAATGATTGTATTCATAAGTAAAGTGCGCGAATTTTTAAAACAAAAGATATATTAAATCTATTATGATAGATAGTTGTAAAATCTATTTTGATAAAGTAGGTTTAAAAAAGTTTGTAAAATTATCAGAAATAAATTGCTTTTAGATTCAATATAAATAGTAGGGACATATGGACCTCGATTTTTCAGGATATTATGTCTGAGCAGACGCTTACAGGTTGCCGGCGAGTTTTCGGCTTTTCCGCAGCGAGCGCATTTTCCACGTTTCAGTCTCAATCGCAGCGGTCTCTCGGACGGACTGACTGAAGATCCGGTCAGAAAATCGGAAGTCTCGCCTCGCGAAATAAAGTTTTCTCGTTACGATGCCACATCGCGTTCTTTTTTATCGACTGTGCATTTTACGAAATAACATTTAAATATTTTCAAATCCCCGTCATTGTTTTTCAAATACACACTGATTGATTTGGGGTACGACTTTTTGGTAAGTTTACGGATTTGGATGATCTTTTGTTAGTTTCTTTTACTAACACGTTATAAAAATTAAAGTTGCTGGAGTAAAAACATTCAAAACCAAATGATTGAAAAAATACCGCATTTTTGATCGATTAGATAAAATGTTTTAAAGAAAATTTTAAAAATTAATAATGTGTTAATTAAATATTTATTGTTGGTTGATGGTTTTGACAGATAGTTTATAAAAATCATTTTTAGAATTAAATGGTAAATTTAAATTTGCGAATAGCTGTAGTAGTACGCCTGTTAATTGGTTGTAATACTTAAAACATAACATAACAGGTTAAAAAACCTGTTACATTTAAATAAAAAAAAAAAAAATTATGCTGTAGAATGGGACAAGTAATTGTTTTTGGTATTCAAAAGGGAGATGTCCACATTCCAACATCTATTTGCAGAATGATATAGAGGGTTGTCCATAACAGTATCAGAACTTTAAAATGAAACACAATGATAATTACAAGTGATAATCTGGTTATTTTATTTAATTTTAATTTGAAAATAATGCCGTTCAAAAGTCTCCCTTAGACATCCAATTTTCGATTACTCATCCACACATATCCGTGGTATATTTTCTATGGCAGCCTGAATGTTTTAAGGTCAAGGTTAAACCAGCGATTTAACATAATAATGTTCAACTCTGCAGGCATAGTGGTCCTTGGCTTTGAGATCTTTCTCTCCTCTTTTCTATCCATTTCGATTCAAAGCCTCATTCTTCCAGTCCCTGACCCCTACTTCCCTCAGATATTTCATCACTTTATCCACCCATTACTTCATCGGTCTCCCTCTCCTTCTCTTCCCCCGTTCTCCTCCCATCAGTATTCTTTTAAGCCATCTTGCGCCGGGCATCCTCGCTATGTGCCCCAGCCATCTAGCTCTTTGCGTCCTCACCATCTGAACAATGTTTGTTTTTTTTGTACGGTTCTTCTATTTCTTTATTTGTTCTTCTTCTACACTCATTTTGAACTTTAATTCCTACAAAAATCCTCCTTAATATTTTCCGTTCTCAGACTTCTAGCTTATTTCCCTCCTTTATTGTCATTGTTCACGTTCACGAGGGTCTTAATATTGTTTGGTACACTCTTACTTTTTGCTGATCTTGTTATATACCTTGCTTATAAAATCCTTGAAAGTATTCCTACGGCTTGGCTTCCTTTCGCTAGTCGTGCCCTTTCTCTTTCTCTTCGCCCTTTTATCTCTATCGTATATTTCTTATTTTCTGCACAATTAACACCATATTAGGGACAGTCCTCTGGTACTATCTTTCATTACCATATATTTAGTTTTGGTTTCGTTAATTATTAGTCGATATTCTCTTGTTTCCTTTCCTACAACTTAAAAGTTCTTATTTTGGGATTAGGATGTAACATAACCGCTCTAAAATCTTAGTGGACAGTTGACATTACCATTTCGCGAAATAACGTGCTCAGGAAAGTTTTCCTGCAATTAATCGATTGTCTGGCGAGATGTGCGACAAGTCTTATTAAATGAAAAAAAATGTATATCTCCATCTATCAGTTCAGAAAAAAGATATTCTGTTAACATATTCCTATAGCGATCACCATAAACAATAACCATCAATAATAATCATCATAGGATGAATTCATGGGAATCTGATGCTTTGGTGTGTACTAATTGTGTTAATCATAATAAAAAACTGAAAAGAAAAACTTTACCGTCTGTAAATCACTCTGCAAGTAGTAAAACGTGTCTAATTTACTTACATTATGAATCTAGTTTAAAGGATAAAATTAATTATGGTGGATGATTTTGGTTCAATAAAAATTGGCCATTTGAATATTAGATCCATTTTGAATAATTTTACTGAGCTTTCAGCTCTGATTACGGACAACTTCTTTAATATTTTTGCTGTAACTGAAACACGGCTGTCATCAAAAATTATGAATGATCGATAAACATACCTAAGTTTAGATTTTATCGCAAGGATAGAGATGGTCGTGGAGGCGGCATGGGAGTTTTCATGAGGAGCAACTATAAATGTGAAATACTTCAGTTTGCTGAGGATTTGCATGAGCAGAGTGTTTGTTTAGAGGATATGTGGTTAAAATTTTCTTTAGGACATACTATATTGGTACTAAGTGTTATTTATCGTCCACCTAAGGCCCATATCGATCGAACTATAAGTTACCTCGATAGTGTGCTGTCATTTCTTTTGCCCTCCTATAACAACATATTGCTTATCGGTGATATGAACGTTAACTTTTTTAATTACAATATAAATTTAGCATGTGTTTGGGTTTTTATGGACTGGAACAACTGATCAATGAGCATACACGTATTTCCAACTATTCAAAGATTGATCCCATTTTTGCAAGTACTTCCGGAGATATATAAGGGTATCGAAACTAAGAATGTTGGCCATATATCAGACCATCGTATGGTTTTCTGAGTTATGCATTAAATATCAAAAAGAAACGCAAATATTCATTGTTTATCGGGATTTCAGAAATTTTACCATGCATGAATTTAATATACACTTGTATAAGATCCCTTGGAGTAATATTTTCCGATTTGCAGATATTGATAAAAAAGTTGATTTTCTTACTTCCAGCATTTTATCATTATTCAACAGACATGCTCCAGAAAAGAAAGTATGTATTTCCAAACCACGTGCTCCTTGGCTAACACCTAGCATAAAGCAACTTATGAAGCAAATAGATAAAGCTTTGTCTTATTATAAAAAAAATTGGAGCCCTGATTGTTGGGAATATTACAAACATCTTAGAAACTTCACAAAAGGTGCTATTCGCAGAGAAAAAGCGCCATATTTTTGAGATATTTGAATAATCTCCAGTTTTATAATACCCTTACAAGGTTTAAACTTGTGCATGCATCCCAACAAGTCTAAAGTCTCAGCTAGCATTACTCATACTCTAAATAATGCCGATGATATTAATAAATATTTTGTCTTTGTAACACTTATAGAAAAAATAATGTCTTTAATTTCACTTTTAAACCAGTCGAAATATCTGATTTATTAAATATTATACATGTGATAAAATCTAATATCAAATGATCTGATGGTTTCACTCTGCAGATGATAAAAGTATGCATGCCTGCTATTGACAAGTATTTATGTCATATCATAAACTGTTGTTTGGTGTGTGGCTTTTTCCCTTCAATATGGAAAGAGGCTCTTGTAATCCCTCTTCCTAAAAAATCTAATCTGTTTGAGCTTGGTGATCTACGGCCAATAAGCTTGTTGCCGACTTTGTCAAAGATTCTGGAGAAGGCCGTGTGTAACCAAATTAATGAGTATTTAACTAATATTAATATACTTACTGCTACTCAATTTGGTTTTAGAAAGGAGAGGCCGTGTGTAACCAAATTAATGAGTATTTAACTAATATTAATATACTTACTGCTACTCAATTTGGTTTTAGAAAGGGCTACAGTACGGAAACTTCCTTGCTATCTTTATGTGACGATGTTTGTCGTTCTATGGATAATGGAAAATTAAAAATATCACTTAACTTTCTTCATATATACTTGAGCAATCGTACTCAAAGGACATTTTTAAATAACCTGTTATCTTCAAGCTTGAATACAAGTTCTGGTGTACCTCAAGAATCCGTATTGGGTCTGTTGCTTTTCTTAATTTACACTTTCGATTTACAGGCAGTTATTGTAAATTGTAAATCTACATTTTTTGTGGGTGGCACACAGCTCTACAAGAAGTTCTACAGAAGCTACAGCTACAGCTCTACAAGAAGTCTACAACATTTCTGCATTCTCTGCAAATCATTGCCTACATTTGAACCCTATCAAATCTAAAGCTATAATTTTTAGCTCAAATAAGAAAAGGCAGTTTCTATGTTCTCAAATAAATCTGTACATTAATCAGCAAAAAATCCAGAGAAAATTTTGAATTTATTTGTTAACGAAAGGTGACGCTTTTGTAAACATATAACTTATTTGACAAGACAAAGTTATGCTAGCCTAAAACTTTTGTACCCTGCTAGAGATGTACTATCCTTTCACACACACTATGTGAAAGTCTTGTAATATCAAAATTACGTTGCTGTATCACTGTGTATTTTCCTTGCTTGGATGTCGTACTCCAGAACGCTACTCCAGAATATACCGCTACCGCTGTACCGCTACTCCAGAATATACATAATTCTTGTTGCCGCTTTTTATGTGATTTGTGTAAGTATGATAATGTTTCGAGAAAAATAACTGATTTGGGGTGGTTAAAGATGGACTCTTTATTTAAATATTGCTTACTATCGAGTATTGAACGTTTAATGATTACGCCCTCTCCACTTCGCTTTAGGAATAAATTAGGTTTTCGCCGAATTATTCATGATTCTTACCTTAGTCACAACCATTATAGCACAACCATGTTTCATCGTTCTTTCAGCTACAATGCTACTAAATTGTTTAACTCTCTAAGTAGAAATTTGAGATGTTATTTAATGTTCTACAGAAAGCATATCAGATTTAAATTTAGAGAATATCTGCTATCAGCGCAGAGATAGAGCTTTGTATGTTATTTTATGATTATCTTCATTTTTCATTGAGAAATCTTAGTTATTTTTCTTGTTATTTGTTATTTATTATTACTTGTTTTTGTTTGTTTGTTTTATTTTCATATATACGTTGTTATTATTTGTATTTTTACCTACAGAATATTAGTTTATGTTTATATACGTTATGTAAGTCTGGTATTATGTATTGTAATTGGTTTTTGGATACGGGTTGAGTATGAGTGGCTCGTTGAGCTAGGCTTCGCCCTATCCATTAATATTTAATTAATTAATAAAGACATTTATTATTATTATTATTAGTATTATATAATAAAAAGATTTCCATCACCGTCTTCAAAAAAATTACGTCCAATCAACACCACTTTAGTCACTTTAGGATTTTCATCGGTTCAAATCCTGCAGTTTTGTTTATTCACAAATCACAAGGTTTAATGGTCGAAAAGCTCAAAAATTCTGCAGAGCTAAAACCGCATTTTGGTGGCAGATACAAATAATTTCTACGCGCTGCTGAATCGTGTATCCTTTCATAGTGAATTGACACAATATACTGAACATATCAGTCTATGAGTGAAATTTACATTTGAATCAGTATTGCCGCTATTAGGTTTCAAAGTGTTGATACTCTTATCGGAAAACTTTTTATAATAAGTAGGAGGAGTAGCTCAAACGCTTAATTAAACCTAGATAGCTAGAAAACTTTAACAAAATGATGTCTATGTGTATGACAACCAACTCTTAATTTGAAATAAAAAAAAATAAAGTAAAAGATTTGCTTTATTCACAGCTTTATTCACACTATGCAAACCGCCATATATCAACACTTTTGTTCTATAAACAGTTTTCATACAATTTTTTTGTTCTGCCATTTTCACGATAAACATTTCATATATTTTCATATTAAAAAATTAATTATTCTCTGGTCCGGCAATGATTTACGTTTTCTATTGAATGTGAACAAATATTAAAACATTAAAAACTTTTAGGATAACAATATTAGGATTATAGATTTACTCAAATAGTATTTTTTACTGTTTTATCCGTTATAAAAGATTTTGTTTCAATAACAAATGACCCGATATGCATTTTTTTAAAATGGTTTTTGAAGCTGTAAATGTGTTACGAGGTGCACCATCTAGTTTTAACGGGAATCATTCAAATTTAAGCATATTTTAAATTATATATGTACTATGGGAAAGAGAACAAAATGCAACAACAATGCGTTAGGTTTAGATATTCATATCTATATCCATAGATGCCTCCATGAGATTCTAGAGATCCCCCATTTTTATGCGTGTCTTTCGAGTAGAAAGAAGTTTCTCCCCGGAAACCGCCTTAAACATATCCTTCTTTAAATAAATAAACAAATATTAACATACATTTAAAATTGTATATATAACAATTGGGGTTTTGAAAAAATATTTTTTTGTCATAAATGGAAAGATCATATATAAGTTTTATGACAAAACTATTTTTATTTTATTTTTTTTTCCTTATAATTAAAAAGTTATATCAAATTGAAAATAAATTTTTAAAGCTAGTATCGAGGACACGCCGACAGTTCCCGAAAAAACCCGCGCACTTGTGACCTCACAATGTTTATTTCCCTTCAACATTACAGACAGCTGATACGAGTGTTTTAGTTTTTAATTAATTTATTCTTGTTATTATCATCAGTTTATTGATGATACATTTATTGAAAATATCAAATCTAAAAAGTTATAGTGCCTGTTTCGCACCATGTTTTGTACGAATACTACAAATACAACTCCCGAATTTTTTTTTTAATGTGCGACAAGTCAAATCAATTGTTCCAAGCAGCACGATGTTTTGATTTAACATATAATTAATTATTACATATAATTTTTTTGTTTGAGTATTTATTACTTGCTGAAGCTACACAATCGTTACATTGAGTGACCCTTTCTTAGTTTTTCATTAATAACACTGGGGAACAATTTGAAAAATAATTTCTGTTGCGTTCGATATTTAAGCTGTTTTATACGTAAATTGACATGCTAATTCTAAAACTTTATTTAGTTTTTTTCTATCGCATCAAGTTTTTCTCTACAGTTGTTGCGCATCCCACTAAGTTTGGCGAATGACAGAAGTCACTACTGCTCTCCTACCGGCGAACCTTCTTCGACCTAGGGGTGGGGGCGTGAGTGAGTGTCATCCAAAACTAGTTCGGTCAGTTACGCATGAGATGCTAAAGTGCGCGGGTCTGTGTCGCTCTGATATAGAGAAATCAAAGTATACATACACAACTACAGATTTTCGTTATGTCTGCCTCTGGTAGTTCTCGTCGTAAGTGCTTAAGCAGCCCAGATTCATTTTGTTATATATGTGGCAGTTTTACCATCCCCATTCAACGAACTAATATTAGTACATTTGTCAGGCAAGCCTATTTTGCTTATTTTAAAGTGAAAATAGGTGACCAAGATAAATCATGGACCCCTCATAAAGTGTGCAAGTAGTGTGTAGAGAGTTTACGAATGTGGACGAAGAGAACACGTAATAAACTTTCGTTTGGTATACCAATGGTTTGGCGAGAGCCCAAAGATCACTTAAGTGATTGCTACTTTTGCATAGTGAAAATATCAGGATTCAACAAGAAAAACAAACATAAAATTGAGTACCCTAGTTTACCGTCAGCTATATGCCCTGTACCTTATTCAGCTGAAATTCCAGTGCCAGTTTTTCAAAAATTATCTTCTTTAGAAATACAAGAATGTGAATCAAGTGAAGATCGAAGTAACTCCACCGACGAAGAATTCAAAGTTTCCACTGATTCTGTTCAGTAATTCAGAAATAATGACGGATTTGTATATTGCCAGAACATAGAAGGTTTAATGAAATAATTGGCCACTTCTAACTATAACGCAACTGAATGGCGATTGTTTATAGATAGCTCAAAGCATAGCTTGAAGTGTGTTCTCCTACATAATGGAAAATTATACAGTTCAGTCCCAATAGGTCATTCAGTTTCTTTGCGTGAAGAATATGGCGACATAAAAAAAGTCAATGACTTATTGCAATATAACATGCACCAATGGATCATCTGTGTTGACCTTAAAATGGTCTGTTTCCTTCTTGGCCAGTAATGCGGGTATACCAATTACCCCTGTTTTTTGTGCATGTGGGACAGCAGAGCTCGTGAGAAGCATTGGGTGCGATCGAACTGGCCGCCAAGATCTCAGCCACTTGTCAGCCACTTGTCGACAGAAAAAACATTGTATTTCCGCCTTTGCATATAAAACTAGGTCTCATGAAGCAATTTGTTAAGGCTTTGTCAATTGAAGGAGACTGCTTTAAGTATAGCATTTCGGCATTCCCTAGCCTGTCATATGAAAAGATAAAGGCTGGTGTGTTTGATGGTCCACAGATTCAGCAACTCGTTAAAGATGAAAATTTCACTGAAACAATGACCGAACTTTAAAGGAATGCTTGGTTGGCTTTTAAAAATATTTTTAAAGACTTTCTTGGAAATACACGAGCCCCGAATTTCATCGAAATTGTTGGAGCAACGAATTGTTGGAACAACTCTTGGAGAGCTTTAAAAAGCTTGGTTGCAACATGAGCATCAAACTGTATTTCTTACATAGTCATCTTGCTAACTTCCCAGAAAATCTTGGTGCTATTAGTGATGAACAGGGCGAGCGATTCCACCAAGATCTAGAGGTTATGGAAGCGCGGTATCAAGGTAGATGGGATGTCAGGTGATGGCTGATTACTGTTGGAGCATCAAGCGAGAATGTCCACAAACTGAACACTCCAGGAAAAGCTATAAGAAGAAATTTTTACCATAATATTTTTTATTTACTTTTTGTATAAACACAATTTAACTATTAATAAGATGTTAACCTCTGTATCAATAAAATATTCTAATCTATTGGTCAGATCTCACCTTATTTCCTTTCGTATGTACACTTTTAAGGTCAAATGAGGAGTATGCTGTAGCTTAAGAACTAGACGTGATGAAGAAAAACAGTGAACATTTTTTAATTCAGAGATGAAAAATTAGTCAAAAACAAATCACAGATCCAAGTCAACAAAATTGCTGTTCCCTAGTGTAATTAAGGTAACTTCATAAGCTTTACTCAGCACTTTATGTTCCGGACATATACGTCCTTTCATCGTTTAAATACCATTTTTGCTGTTAAATTGAACATCACCTATAACCTTGTTACCGTAACTTTCGCGTGACACCCTACAAATAATTTAATTATATTTAATAGGAATAGTTTATTTCTTACTTACATTTACATTATTGTTTTTTTTAACTCAAATTGATGCTTTAGCACCTGGAACTTCAGCTGAATTGAACCGAATGCCATTTTTGAGAAAATCTGTGACTATAAAAATATCCACACCAGTTATTTTTGAATCCTTCGTCAGACCTTACTGAATTAAATTAGTAGCCAACAATAATTTTTTTTTGCACTAAACTGCAATAATTTTAACAGTATGTACCTGAGTACATACTGTACTCAGTAGAAGGCGTTGACAGTACTTACGTGAAAACACTTTAACATAATGACGTCACAAACATGGCAGCCAATCGTGGGGCTTTCATAGTCATGTGATTTTTCAAAATGTTATAAATTTTAATTCATGTATAATTAATTATAAACAATTTTTTTAAACGTTTTTCGCATCGATTATCAATATTAGTTATGACAAATTTTTAAAATAAAGTAAAAAATCGATAATTATTATTTATTCAAAAACTCAATAGTGTGTGTTAGAACAATTGTTATACATATAATTTTAATTATAGCGGAAATTTTAGATATTGACCTTTGTTTATTTATTAAAAATTAATCAAGTGTCGGCTCCCTCAGTTAAATTTACATCCTTCTTTATTTTATTTTATCTTTACCCTGCTCTAATTACACTGGTAAATAAAAATGACAAATATTTTTTTGTGAAATCAAGATGTATTTACTATTTAGTTTGACCAAAAAACAGAAAATTATTTTAGATGAAAACCTGCTAGAACGAATCTCTTCGTGAGATCTTTTGCTGAAAAAAAATCTGAGTTCCATTTCTGAAGGGGATGGTAACTGATGATGCAAAGTGGATTGTGCACAACAACGTGTAATGGAAAAAATCATGGGATTGCCAGAATTAGTGGTGTTAAGTATGGAGAAAGATGGCCTTCATCTGAAGAAAATTATGTTTTGCGGTTTACAGGACTTCAGTTTGTTTCAATGTGAATGTTTTGCACCATCCACCTTACTGACCGCACATCACCTCCTCGGGCTACCATTTATTACACTCCCTGTAAAATTGTTTAAATAGGAGATCTTTTAAAACCGAAGAAGATATGAAAAACAATCTATTGACATTCTTTTTGGCAAAAAAGCATTATGGATTTAGCATTACGTTGGCAAAAAGTTGTAAATTACTAATTTTAACTACATAATAGGCCAGTTAAGTATTTTCAAAAACTATTTGCGACTTTCTTTCCTTTAAAAAAAGTCTACGAACTTTTCGGTCAACCCTCTATAGTTTTTTGATCATTAAACAAAGAATTGATTTAGACGGTCGTGTATATAATCGAAAAAAGTTCGGCGATTCCCAAAACAAATTGATTAAATTTTTTATAATGACAATTATTACACAAACTGTGCTAAATGTTTTTGAAATCTCGTGATTAATGCTATAAAAACACGTATTAACGAAGCCGGAGACCAACTGCAAACAATATTTATTTTTGTGGAGTACACAAACTCAGGAATAATAAATTTTCAAAAATATCAAGTTGGGCGTGTATGGTAAAAATGCGAGAATAAAAATAAAACTATTTGTAGAGTGTTCATAAAACGAAATGAAATTTTTAGAAAGTGCTGATTCGTGTCTGCTTAAATAATTTAAGCCACTGGTTTCCAAACTTTATGATACTAAACCTACCCCCCCCCTGCATCTCCCCTCTCTTTATTTCATTGATACTGGAGAACATACTTTAAAAATATAATATAATGCAGATACATTTATAAATGGTAAAAAATGTATTAATACAAATAATGAAAAAAGTAAATGACAGAATAAATAATAACTAGCTTTCTCTTTCTTTGCGCTGTTATAGTTCTTCTAAAGAATTTGCTCCTCAATCATGATGAATTAACTTTTTAAATAGCCACACCGAAAAAAATCGCAGGGCGTTAAATCCGGGGAGCGTGAAGGCCAAGAAATAGATTTATTATACATTTGTTAGGAAATTTATTATTTAAATGTTCGTGGACTTCTCGTCTAAAATGTGGCGGGGCTCCATCATGTAGATACCACATATTCAATCTAACATTTAAAGGAACATCTTGTAATAATTGTGGCAGATTGTTTTGAAAAAATGCAAATATATTATTTTCACCTGCCAGTCGACCTGGAAGAAAGAAAGGCCCAATAAACATGCCACTTACTACGGCAGCCCAAAACATTTACTGAAAATCTGTTTTTATATATCTGTTTTTATATATCTATTATATAGATATATATTATATAGATATATATAGATATATAGACTTGCGACAGGTAAAAACGTTTTTTTCTTGAAAAATAGCGTCATCTGTTGGTCGTACGTATACTAAATATTTTACGGCAATGGGAGCGTTGTTCCATCTGTTGAACGTAACAGCAACACACGCAATATTAAAGATTGCTCATGCCGGACAGTGTGCTTCTTGGGAGCTGCTGTCAAATTGAGTTTTCATAGATTTCCATTTATTTTTATTTTGGTTTAATTATTTCGTATGACATTGCGTTAGAATTGAGTTGTGTCGTTTACCATAGCGTTCATTTCGTGAGTATGGCCACATATAAGTCCGTCGTTGTGGAAGCGGATGAAGTCCGATGAATTATCTAACAGAATTTTTGAATTCACCGGATCTGCCAGGGATGCTACCGCACGTAAAAAAAGCTTTGCAACGGCACGTGGCTTGCAATAGAAAATCAATGACCAACGTCGTAGCCGCAACAATCTTGAGAGGACCTTTCAAAGGAAAAGATGCCCTTATTCCTCGTATTCCTATGATTCCAACGGATTTGCTATTTCTATTTAAGAGCTTGCATCTCAATTCGATTGGCCTTTGCAATCACCATCAACACAGCTCAGGGCCAATCTTTAGAATTGTACGGTTTAGATCTAGACCTGGATTGCTTCTCACATAGACAATTATATGTTGCGTGTTCTAGAGTCGGTCAACCAGACAGTCTCTATATCTGCACAGACAGTCTATATCTGCACAGACAATGGAACAACAAAACATATTGTATACCAATAAGCATTGTGAAATTACACATATTAGAAACGTGTGCTTTTTCTTTTCTTTCTTTTCCATCTAACCAGAGTGAGGTTATACAATTGAATCTTGTGTTATGCAACTTTATTTATATTGATATAGTGTTTTATTTATATATGTTGTTATTAAAATGACATTTATGTTAAACTTGCTTTCTTCTGCGTTCTTTTGTACTAGTTTGCGCCATCCAGGTTAAAAATCGTTGGCATAAGCTATGATTTAGCTTATACGGTTTGCAAAAAAAAAACGATTTGATTAAATAAAGAACAAAAAAAACTTAATAATAACGCAATCAACGGTAAAGAAAAAAATGTAATTATAGTGTGATTCCATTTTTTACATATAAAATACTGACATACGTATCGTTTTCTTTTTTATTTGACGGGTATGGCGGTAAAAATGGCTCTAGGGGTAAGAACGGAAATATATGTTTCGTTTGAAATGTTTTAAGATTTGTGAAATTGATATGGGTAAGATTGAATATGAGAAGATGTAAACTATATGTAGTTTGGTTTGAATCTGTCATTTAAATTATCAGCGATTTGACTTTTACGACAATAAGGGTGAAAATTATATCGTCGTTTAACAGGGATTAATTTGCTATGTTTTCTCGACGTGTATTAACTATGGCAGTAACTTTAATTTGTTACATTATGGCTGAAATATGGTTACAACAAAATTATACAAGAAAAACAACTTTATGAAAAATATATTGTGTTGGATTAATTATCTAATTTTTATTAGTCCCACAACCTAATATCTGAATCAGATTTTTTCCCTTCTTCTAGTTATTTTAAACCTTTTAGTTTCAAAACATGAAAAATCTTTTGTAGACGCGATGTTGTTGTCTTTCTTTTCAATTTTCAACTGAAAAAAATGCCGTGGAAGCCCAAGAGATGATTTGTGCGGTTTTAGGAAAAATACTGTTTTGTACAGTACTTTTAAGAAGTAGTAGCAGTAATTTTGAACCGAAGAATTTGACTTGAATTGATGCAGAACATCTGGCACTACCAAAAAAAGAGAATTATGAAGAACTGGAGGCACTACTTTAAGAGAATCTTTGTCGTACATTTCTAGAGCTCATACAAGAACTCAAAGTAACACTGCAAGCCATTTCAAAATGGCTTGAAAGCCATTCTACAAGCTAGAGAAAATTTATAAGGAAAGTCGCTAGGTGCCGTATGAACTTATAGCTGTAAGAGTAGATGCTTTGATGCTGTTGTGTTGTTGCTTTTCAAATTCAAGAAAAAGAACTTTCTGAATAAGGTTGAGACCTGTGATGGACAGTAGATCTTCTACAATAATCCAAAGAGACGAAAATCGTGGGTTACCAATACCGTAAAACCAAATATTCACGCCAAATCTCTTCGATAAATATTCACGCCAACTTCGAGTTGTTGGAAGGAACTCGCTGTGGACCATACCACAATAATTGAAGAAAAAAGTTAACATGACATTGATTTTTGACCGGCTTTGGGATTTTTTCGATTTTGGTTTATCTATCTCCAGTAATTTAATTTCCACTAAATCCCCAGTAATTTAATTTTTGAGCACTATCATAAGAAATTTTGTTTTTTGGACTGAAGAAGTCTTCAGACACGCATTGAGAATGCTAAGTGTAACTTTGGCGACCCAACAAATGGGACACAAACGATCTAATATCTAATGTTTTTTTTCGTCCGCTAAACACTATGTATATGGTATATTTTATAACGATATATTTTCGGTAAAGGAATACCGAAAATATTATTATGTGAAACTGAGAATCTTTAATACTTATATTAAGAATTGTATGATCTCGACTTTCGGTTTTAACATATCAATCGCATCTTTCGTGCAAAATTCCTAATCTATCAATTTGAAAGATTTGAGCAATACACATGCTTGAATGCCCACAAGATAGCTTAACAACGGAGCCGTGGAGGGAAATATTACAGAAATCTTTCACCCTTTCCACCATGAGACGTTACGTATCTCTCGGGACCGGTTTTTAGCTTTTCAGTCGTCATCAGCAGAGTTCCAGACGAACGCAAGGAAAGCAGTTGGGAGAGACTATCGGGGCCAGGCCATGTCAACTGGCCATATATATATATATATATATATATATATATATATATATATATATATATATATATATATATATATATATATATATATATATATATATATATATATGTTACATCTAATATTTACGAATGGTAGATAATGTTTCCAAATCATTCCGGGTATCCGGGATCAGTTGGTTCTGTGAAGAGTCACGACGTTTCGTCAAAATCTCATTTGGCATTTATCTATATATATATATATATATATATATATATATATATATATATATATATATTTAAAAGGGTGCAAATTGTTGAATTAGTAGCAATTGATAAATAAAATAACAATAGGAAAATGAAACGGAAGAAGAACGGACAATGTTTCATATTGTTCGTCCGTAACGACTGAAAAGCAGAAGATTGTCTGAAAGTTGCTGTCGCTTCCTAACTTGGCCGGTATACCGAAAGTTCTTGATTGCGGCCCGAAGGGAACATCACGTGGGATGTCGAAAAGGCGTGCAGAACTCCGGACCAAGTTCGCGTCAAAGAGAAGATGTTTTCGTGAGGGTAAAATATCGTGTTTTAGACGGAATTTTAAACATCCCTAAAGATTTTAATCATAGTGTACTTTTGTTACTTTGTTTATATTTTAATTATTTGGAAATTTGAATTTATACTGCTGTTAAAACAATGGATTAAGGATAATATTCTTTCTAATTATTATTTTTCGAATATGGCGCAATGTTTAAAAAAAATTGAATAAAATAACTAAGATTAATATCTACATTTCCACTATATTTAAAATGTATGACAATTGTTCCGACATAGAGTGCCTTCTTCAAATACGAAACTTCCTATATGAAACCTATTTCGTACTTTCCTATCGGAAGAAGGCACTGTGTGTCGAAACAACTGTCATATAAGTGGAAATTTGAATTGAGTTACTAGGGTGGACTTTGAAAATAAAGTACAGAAAGGAATGGAGAAGAATTAGGGACAAGGCCAAGACATACAGACATTAGAAGACCTTTCATTTAAAATTAATTTTCAAGTATCGGCTGCCTCAGTTAAATATAGAAAGCTTTGTATTTCCTACTTTGTATATCCTATTTTTGGCTTTAAACAGTCTTGAAACTGATGATATAAGCAACGCCTTTCAACAATCTTTTGCTGAATTGATTGACTATAAACTCAATCCGAATGAATTTCTTCAGCGAATCGTGACTATTGATGAAATTTGGATTCATCACGGCACAACAGAAATGATGAAACAGTTAAAAGAGTGGGTTATTCGAATGGCAATATCTTTATCGACTATTTGGAAAAGGGAAAAATGATCATAGGAAAGTATTATGCTGCATTATTCGTCAAATTTCACAAAGAGTTGATGAAAAGACGCCCCCATTTAGTGAAAGAAAAGTGTTGTGGCACCACGAGAATGTACATACACCATGACAATGTACATGCCGACAATGGCCAACTAAATAGTTGGCTACTGCAAGAGCAAAATTGGTCAATTCTTCCACATCCACCTTATTCTCCGAACTTGGCCCCCTTTGACTTCTTTATTTTTCCAAACAATAACAAAAGGTTGACTGAAAAGACAGTCAAAATGAAAAGATCATCGTCGAAACAGAGGACTACTTTGTAGAGTTCAACGAGTCCTACTTTTTGGGAGTCATAAAATAGTTGAAAAATTATTGGGCGAAGTGTATCGAGCTAAAAGGAGACTACATTGAAATATTAATCGATTTTCGATAAAAAAAAATGTTTCATTCAAAAAGTATCTGACTTTCCACTCTACCCTCGTATAGTGCTTACGATTTGTTCTCGATTATCTTAGAAATGCCATAGTATATAACAACATCGAATATCAATCTACAAAATAATTTGTACACCCATTAAAAAGAAAGAAAGTAAATGAGAAAGAAGCTTTTGTTATTTCGGTTTTTTAAACGGTAATGAGTTACAAACGAATGTAAAGTGGCCGACCCCACCTTGGTCTCGGGTATATTACCGAAAAAAAAACGAAATGCAAAAATATGCCCCCCGAAAAACGGGTTTCGAATTGATTAATTGATTCGTCGAGGATTTCCCGAATGTTTTCGCGCCGAAAGTTCAGTCAATTTTGTTCCGTATTTGCATTTTTCTTTATTCAGATCGTGGGTCCGCGACGGATTACTTGAATTAAAATAAAAACCTCCCCATTTTAGAGAGAAAAAATTTGAATATCTCTTATATTCTATTTTTAAACCGAAGAAAGAGACCACGATGGCGTAATTTTCATATTTGACATTAAGTTGAAAAGTTTTAATTTTGAGTGCATAGAGTTAAAATTATTTTTTTTTCGCTTTTGAGTTAAATTAAAAATTATTTTTTAAATATATAAACAAATAACTGAATGTAATTAATGAGCTTTAATAAATGTTTTAAGCGCTTAGGCATTGTGGTCATAAACTTCTAATGTGAGTAGGGAGAAATAGATTACCATTCCTGGAATATTTTTTGTTGAAGTTGGGTTTTTCTGTGGGAGTAATACTTGGCCACATTTCTCTTTAAAATGTGCCAAAGATTCTCGATAGGTGATAGGTTTGGAGACTGTGCCGGCCATTCCAACATACGTACTATGGTACGTTATTACGGAACCAACGCATTGTTGCTTGAATCCGATGAGAAGGCGCGTTATCATGCTGATTATAGTACTCCTCCAAGCTCTCATCACAAAGTTGAAGTATGGATGGTTCCAAGACTTCTTTGAGCATTGCGACACAACGCCGGCTATTCATGCGTCTCTCGCATAAAAATAATATTTCTCCAGCCCCTACTGTTAACATGCAAGTCCAAACCATAATGCTTCCGGCCCCATGTTGGACGTTAGGTGTCAAGCACTCCGTGAGAAATGTTTCACTGTGCCTTTGCCTGACGTACTGATTCCCAGATCGCCTAAAAATCTGCCAAAATGTAAAAAAATACCCAAATTAGTTTTGACTTATCTACCCTTTACAGAATGATTTTTTTTTGCATGTACAAAAAAGAAAAGAAAGTAACTGAGAAACGAGCCTATATATTTGACTCGTCGGTAAAAATTACTTTAGACCAATCTTCTATTGTTGATTGGGGCATATTTCTTTGTTCCATGCTACCTGCACCGTCAGGTAAGGCTTTCGTTACTACTTTTCCGTTTAAATCGGCTTACTTGTGACGTCTTCTTCTGTACTAGTGAATAAAGTGCTGTTTAAATCCCGATATAATTTGCATTTATCTTGTAAATGCGTCTACTTGTATGCCGTTTTCTTGCCGCTTAATTTTCGTAGGACCCCATCTCCTTATATTTTTTTAAGCTGGTTTGCACAGCACATCTCGAACATTTTATTTTGTTTTGCTACGACTTGCGAAAATCCTTGTTGGATTAACAGCACGATCTGGCTACGTTCCGGCACAGTCAATTCAGGTATTTTAGGCAATCTTGCATCATTAAGCACTCATGAATGAACATAAAAATATCTCGCACGAGACAAAATAACTGCCGCACGTTTACTCTCGCAATGTCTGTATAGAACTAAGACGCGATATTATGAAATCGCCGACAGGCAGAGAGTTAATAAAAATACCCGTTAAACAAGTTAATAATAAATACCCTTATTTTAAGCCCCTTTGTAGCCGATGAGGATAAATATATGCCCTCTATTACGATCATTTTTATAACGGCGGGATTTTTTAAGAGTGCCTAATACTTTTGCACATAGCTGTATATGTTAGATTTTATATCTTGGACGCAGAATGTCGCTGCCTTTGTATTAATATAGAGCGTCGTGTTGTTTAGCGTTAACACTTTAGCCGTTCCCTTGAAATAATTTTTTGAGGAGATGAAATAATTTTCTGATGATGCTAACATGACTAGCGAAACGCGCGTCGAGAAATTAAAAACAAGTGATTTGGTATTTTGTAGTAAATCTTTTTGAGTTTGGTTAAACCAGGGTGTATTAAGAACCATACGTAGAATTGTATGCTCCGCTTAAATGGAGAATAAATGAGAATGTTCTATCGCACCAAAATCTCGATAATATTTGTTTGGAATGGATAGTGGACTTCGCAGACCAAACTTTTATTTTGCAACATATAGAACTGCCTTTTTACATGTTTTTTGAGTTTACAAGATAGTAAAAAAATAATTTTCGTAGATTCAGCACACTTTTCGTTAGTAATTACGAAACGAATGAAATTTGTCAAACACTGCTTATCGACAGCCAACGTGTTCACTACTATTCATTTGAAATCTTATCGTCGGTTTCGCCAACACATATTGCTTTGAGAATTTCCTGGCACAGACTTTCAAACGACAAAAAGGGGACTCGACGGTTGCTATTTATGTATCCGGAATAATGAATAAAAACAAATATTTATCATTCTAAATAGTTTTATTGTTTTTCAAAATATTCTCCGCGATGATCGGTACACTTTTGCATACGTTTGAACCAATTTTTATAACACCTTTTCCATTCCGATTGAGGTATCTCCAAAACATGCATTTTGAACGCATCAACCGCTTCTTTTGGCGTCGAAGATTGTTGGCCACGTAGTGTATTCTTCACGGACGGGAATAAAAAGAAATCATTGGGTGCCAGATCAGGACTGTACTGCGGATGATCCATCAATTCGATGTTTTGACCGGTTAAATATTGAGTTATTCGGTCTGATGTGGGAGAGTTCGCATTGTCGTGGTGAAGAATGATCTTCTGGTAAACAAATGGTTATGCACGGCTTTTGATGCACGACGATTGTATTTTTTGAGCATTTCTTTGCACTAACCGACACGAGCCTTTTTTTGAGGGATTGTCAAATTATACGGAATCCAACGCGCACTAACTGTTCATGTAAAAATCTTGTGTATGCTTGTCATACTAATGACTAGGGATGCCTCAATATCACGGTATGTAACATGACGATCTTACTTTATCAGTTCGCGCACAGTATCAATGTTTTCTGGCCCAATAATCGATTTTGGACGACCTTCTTTAAATTCGTCCGTGAGCGAACGACGGTCACTATTAAATTCCCTAAACCAGTGATATACAGTGATTTTTGATGGTGATTCATTACCAAAAGCCGAAGTGAGTTGATCGATACACTGTTGTTGAGATAATCCACCTCCAAAGTCGTAGTAAATCATCGCACGAAAATTCTTACGAGGTAATTTCATTCAACAGCGTTCGTATGACAAAACGTTATGAGTACGTATACAGTCAAAAATGTTAAATTTGAAGATGTATATGTCAGATGGCGCCTAGCAACTCCATTGTTGCCAATTTCCGATACATAAAGAGCAATAATAGATAATAAATAGAAATATAGTTATTAGGCATGAAATATAAAGGCACAGAATGTTTTATTTTATTCTTCACGAGCTTTCCGTATAAGGTTCATATAACATTGGCTAAGTTGGTAAATAATTAAGAAGAAGAATCTCTTTAAGCCTCAAATAATGCCACCGTAATCTTGCACTCGGATTAAACGAGTCGAAATGTTCATCGGGGTGGTGAGGTCTTCAGACTGCCGACAGAAGTGCA
This sequence comes from Cosmopolites sordidus, assembly GCA_031761425.1. Classification (NCBI taxonomy): domain Eukaryota; kingdom Metazoa; phylum Arthropoda; class Insecta; order Coleoptera; family Curculionidae; genus Cosmopolites; species Cosmopolites sordidus. Next base: position 397,234 of record JARFXV010000916.1, read on the forward strand.
AACTTGGAATAACTGTGTTCTTTTTTTGAATTTTTAAATTAATTATTCTTTAAATGTATAATTTAAAAATGTATATTTATTTTTTCACGTAGGATCGAGGATCTAAACAAATATAGAAAATGGACATTTAGAAAAACGAAAAAGTTTATAAATAATCATTTTGAAAAAAATAACAAAATGTATTTTATTTCTGACAATTTAAACCAATAAACAATAATTTTGAGAAATTAAATGTATTATAAAATTTTATAGAGTTTTTAATTTTAAAATTCGCGACAAAAATACTATCGAACAACTAGAAATCTGTTTTACTACGCTAGTAAGATAATACGCTAGTAAGATAATACGCTAGTAAGATTAATTGCACGATATAGCGCAGATATTAAATATTAGAAAACTAAATAATATTAAATTTTTCTACGCAAACATTGATACCAATATTGGAAATATTCGAAAATAAATGCTTTGCTTTGTTATTCATTTTGCTACATAAAAATATTAGCATATTGAGTACTCACTCTTGTACTGCACAGTGATTCTACAATTAAACAATTAAAATAATGACTATCTAAAACACAATTGAATTTAAAACACAATTAGCGTCGCCAGTCTGGCGCGACACGTCACTAGCATGTCGGTGATGCGAACCCATAAGTGCCCCTACCGAAAATCGCACAACGCGGCTAAAAAAGTTTTCACTTTAAAAAATGTTGTCGCTTGCTCAGCCAAATAACGACAACGATGTTAAATTATTTATATTTGAAACAGTCATATAAAGGCACTGAATTAATGGATAAACTTAATAATTAATGCATAAAGGAAGTAAAAAGATATAACCATATAGTCCGAGGCTGGGATATTTTGCTATAATTTTAAGGAAGATTCGAAATTTCATCTTACACCGGAAATTTCATGCCCACAAAAACATCTTCGCTTTGACGTTAACTTGGTCTAGAAGCTCTCCGTGAATTCTTCGCGTCCCTGGACTTTCGCGATATAGTTAAAGTTAGTAAAAGACAACAATTATCAAAGAATCTTGTGATTTTCGTTTGTTACCGATCAAAAATATGAGATCGATTTTGATTCGTATTCGTTCGTACTGCATTTGTGGTTTGATTTCAATTTTTTAAAATTTTTTTCTTGCAATGAAGATAATGAAAATAATATATGTAGCCGAACTATAATATAGAATCCGATGATATAATGAATTTTTCAACAGGGAATTTGTTTGCACAGCAAATCTAAACGATAGGTAGCAAGTATCACACTATCATTATATTCTGGCGCCATTTTTTGTTGTGATATTTGTGACAGTTTGGGTTTTGCTGTTGTGTAATACAGACGTGCAAGTTTTAGTATAGATAAATACAATCTAAAAGAACGCAGTGAAATTCTAATTTACATAGAAAAAATCAATTATTGCAATTCATCGAGAATTTATGCGAAAATATCTTAATCGTCCGGCATCTCATGAAACGACAATTTAATGTTTATTTAAACAATTATTCAAGTCAAGTGCAAAGGAATGCAAGAAAAATATGAGTTTTTCAAGGATATAATACTGGAGGCCGCAATGGAAAGCTGTGGAACTACAAAAATTGTAAATAAAAACAAACAAACTGAATGGTGGACAAAGGAATTACAGAGGAAGATTAAGGACAAAAAGGAAAATATATCTGGATATAAAAAAATATGAAGATCACGAAATATATAAAGAAAAACGAAAATATCTAAAGATATAAGAACGCGAAGCAACAATTATGGATAAGATTTGACGAAAAAATGACTAAAACTACAGAGAATACCAAAAGTTAAGACAGAAAAAAGAGTACACTATTGTAAATATAAAAGACAAGAAGGGAAATGTAAGTACGGAGGAAGATGGAGAGAATATTTTAGAGAATTGACTGAGACGGGAACTAGAATACCAGAAGAACAAGAAAATCATATGGACGATATTCAAAAAATAGATATGATACAAGAAAAAGAGCTTTATGAAGCCATAGATAAATTAAAGGTAGGAAAGGCACCGGGTACAGACAGAGGAAGGAGTAAGAAGCCTGACAGGAGTGTTGAACGGCATTATGAGAAAGGTAAAAGTCCCAGAGGAATGGAACTCTGGAATCATATTGCCAATACATAAAGGGGGTAACAAAAGAGATTGTAATAATTATAGTGGAATAACATTGACCAGCATACAAGGAAAGGTTATGACTAGAGTATTGTAGAAAAAGATAAGGAGCAAAATTGAGATGACAATGGACGACACAATGCGGAGAGAAACAAGAAACAGATAGAAAGGACAGTAGAAGTAATAAAACGAATGAACGACAACTGTCGGAGTAAAACTAGGGTGTGCTCTGAGTGTTGTGTGTGCATTGTTATTCTCGATTGTAGTAGACGAAGCGATAAAGAAAACAAAGAAAAGGGTGAAAATATTAAAATTCGGACGGAGTGGAATTGATCAAATTAATGTTTGCAGATGATATGACTATAGCAGCAGATACAGAAAAGAACCATCAACACAACAAATTTTGAACAAAGAGCTGACAAAATAAACATAAAAATGAATATACACAATACAAAAGAGTATGATCATGTCCAAAGAAAATAAGAAACATAACATACAGTTAAATGGAAAATTAATAGAACAAGTGAAAAGCTACAAATACCTGGAACGACAATCGAGCGCAAAGGAAGAATGGAAGGAGAAATAAATGATAGATCTGATGATAGATCAGTCTACGAAAAACTGGAAAAATGTTAATAAACATGATGAAGACAAATTTCTTTGGAAGGAAAGAAATACCGAAGGAGATAAAAACAACACTGCAAAGGAAAACTTGTAAAGAAAGGCCAACAATGGGATAAGAGAAGACGTTGAAAAAAGGGGCATAAAATAGGATGAGATCAACGAACTGACACAAAATAGGAATGAATGGAGAGAGATATATAGAAGACAACCTCAGCTGCACATGCCTGGCACCTAATGGTATAAAGGTATAGGATTAAGTAAGTATTCAAGCAATTTTAAGAATTCGGAATAGATGGGGATAGGCTCCGCATCAGACTTCCAAGAACAGTGTAAAGTGCTGAAAATATTGAAGGCATTGAGCAAAGTGTGGAGGAGTCTCCAGAAACGTCATAAACCACTTCCATCAAATTGGTAACTTTCATGCAACAATGATTTTACGGCTCAGCATTATTTTTTATAGACATTTTTGAAAGAAAATATTTACCTAAATAAGACCCAAATCATACAGCAACTCAAGAACAACATCTGTGCTGAAATCGCTACATTAACACCAGATCTGTTGCTAAAAGTTATGGAAAATGCGTAAAAAAGGGCACACAGTTGCAGTGTTGCTAATTAATGGCGCACATTTGACTGACATAATTTTCAAAAATGAATTAACATAAAATTTAAAGACGAAACAAACAGAAACATATTCTGTCTTGTTTCTTTTAAAAGTTACAAAATAATTAATATGGTAGCGAGATACTTATGCCACCCGTTAGTACATATTTGATAGCTGTATATTTTATTTCGACATGATATTTATAAAGGTTCTTAGTTGTAAGTATATCAGTATCTTATGCTATTTAGTCACTGGACCTACAGCTTAACGTGAGCCCCTAACTACGTTCTTCTGCTATCGATTAATCTGAGTTATTAAGGCCTGGTTTCTGCATAACCGTATGTACGAGGGCAGTCCCAGAAGTACCCGGCTTGACGTATAGATGGCCGTTCTTATTTGAAAAGAATGACTATGGCCGAAAGTACCAACCTTATAAAGCTTAAGTTTGAAGTTTGACGATGCTACGTTATTTAGTATTTGTTTGGCAGCCATTAATAGTGATCGCTTTCAGTGAATTTGTAAACATGAAAAAAATTGGTCACTGTTATGTGATACAATATTTTTAAATCAAGTTATGTACAAATGATGCAACTTCATTAGCTCCCATCTTTCCGCATTTTTCTGTATATGACTGAAAATATTATTGTCGATTTGCTAAATTATGCACATTGAAAGAAACCATAGTCAATTGTCTCTTGTAATACACATCATTAGTTGTAATATTATGTAAAGAAACATTTTTTTGAAAATCCATAGCAATAACAAAAAACCCTTTTCTTAAGAACATTTCTTATAAGGGGATTCGTTATTATTACAGTCTGTATCAGTATCGGAAATCATTTTTCACACAAATATTTTTTACAAATTCCATAATACGCGAGAACCAGCACAAAACTCACCTCTTATAAATTGTTAGTGTCAACAAAGAATAAAAATGGCTGGACGAAATGGACATTCCTTATTTTATTCCTTTGCCCGCTGGACATAGCTTGTTATACGACTGTACTGTATTATAAAAAAATACGTTTATCTGAGATATTTCTGGTTTTTAACGAAAACTAGTAATCGTTAATGAAACGAGCACACACAAGTTTAGTGTTGTCAATATTAGATTAAAATTAGATCACTATTAGAAAAAAAGTGACATTCCCGGTTTTTTTGCCTGTACCCTTCAAATAGTTACATAGGAAATAAGCCGCACCGCGTCGAGCATTAGTTCTCGATAACTGAAGTTAAGCGTCGTCGGGCGTAGTTAAAATTTGAAGGGTGACCGTACGGAAACCGAATATATAACCACTCTTGACACCTACTGGTAAAAGAGGAGTAATATTATGAATTTAGATGAGACCAATATTCACTACCACTTTAGCCATCGTACTACCGGATCATAGTCTTATAAAAATACATCGTACAATGTGGAAAAGCGTAAAAATACATCGTACAATGTTTTGATCAAGATTTTTATAAAAATGATTTTTCTTTGATTTTTTGTTTGTTTTTTACTGAAGAGGCACATTTTCTTTTAAGTAATGTTTGAATGATTGTGGCGTGTTCATATATTTTTTCTCCTTTATTTGGGTTTTTCGCCACTGTCTAAAACTCAAAAAATTTCAAAAATACCTGTTCTTATTTAAAGAAAGAATCACTGGGTAAAAACAAAAAACCAAACAAAGAGACAAATTTCTCAGTGATTCTTTTTTGTAATAAATTTGCCTAACGAACAAAATTTTAAAGATATAAAAATGTTATAAAAAAATTTACAAACTTTTAACGTTAACGTTTCGGAGGGTAATCTCCCCCCGTTTTCAAAACTGAACTTATAAATAAATTATATTAATTTGTAATATATAAAGTAACGAGTGAAAGTAAATATATTTTTTTGTATGTCAACGATACTTACATTGTTGTCATTGTTGTCATTGTTGTCATTGTTGTCAATGTAAGTATCGTTGACCCTCCGAAACATTTTTATTCGTTGAATGAAGAAAACTAAATTGAAATTGTTTTATGGTATATGTTCAGATACATTCGTAAATTATGTATTATTTCGTAGATGGCGTTGATGATGCAGTTATCGCTAGGGAGTTTAACACAAGGATGACCCTTTGAAAATTATTAACTAATTTATCTACCATGAAGTTTAAACTAGCCATATTTTTATGGAAGCTATGATTTGCATCTTTAGGAATGTATCTCGAACTGGTGGTGTTTTTTCTGAAAATATCAAAATCTAACCTAATTTTATTATTCCTACTTACTAAAACATCCAAAAATCACAATCAATAATTTTTTTTATTTATATTTATTATTATTTAAGTTTATATGTAAATGCTATAGTTAGGCAATTTACCATTGATGGCCTTAAGGATGTATCGGAGGTACAATCAGAGGCAAATGTACTGAAAATTATAAACTCGTGAATATCTTTGCTTCACAGAATATAGAAAAGGAAAATCAATAAAGATAATGCTAGAAAATAATGTATAATTAAAAAAGAAAGAACAAATTTTACTTATAACCCAGAATTAAACTAATAATAACAAATTATATGAAAAAATGTTAACTAATTTTTGGTAGTGAATATGCCTTGATTTTAACTTTTCGGAAAAAACATTTTATTTTCAATCTTTAGAACTACGAACATGGGATTTTTAATAATACTTAAATATTAATTAAAACCTCTAATTGTTATTTATATTTGATAATTATTAATGTAAATATTTTAAACTTTAATAATGTATCGGAGGTATGTCAGAATGCTACCAAACGTTTAAAAATTTGACAGAATATTCGTTGCTCAATCATTAAACCATTGTGAAAATATCAAATCGATTTTAATATCCTGGTGAAACTTTTCACCTTGTTCCTTACTGGTGTCTCCTAAATTTTGAGGAAAACGGTCTAAGAGGATGTGTAAATAGTACACTTTAATGTTCATGTTACATCCAAGGGATCTGAAACTGTTAAGCACCTTGTTTACCAATTGAACATAGTTTTCAGTTTTGCGTTTGTTCAGAAAATTTCCGACAAACTGCAACAAATGAAGTAGAGGCTTTTCGCTCAGCCTCATTCATCGAATTTACGAAGGTAGGATCCTTAATAAGTTGTCTTATTTGTGAGCCGTCAATTATTTCTGCTTTAATTTTTTCCGTACTAAACTGAGGCAGTTTTTTCCCTATAAATGCAAAGCATGATCCATTCTTATCAAGAGCCTTTACAAACTGCTTCATTAGACCCAGCTTGATATAGAGTGGAGGAAAGATTATCTTCCCTCGTCCAACTAAGGGGTCGTTAATGACATTATTTTCTTCAACGTCTGTGTTTTCTCTCTTAGGCCACTTTTTTCTAACCCAGTGGTAGGTTTTGTCTCTACTTCCATTGGCATAAGAAGCAGGGATATTTGGTATACATTTTAGTGGGTGTACCCCGATACTTGAATGTGTTGAATTGAAGAAAAAAACCTTGTTAAATAAGTGGATGTATCCAAAAAAGTAGAGCAGACAGAGAAAAACTGATTTGATATTTAGATTTAGATCCCCAAATATAGCTAAAATCAGAAAGAAAATATAGAAAAACACATTATACACAACAAATTTTTTTCAAAATTTAAAGAATAATCTATCGATCAATTCTTTTATTGAAATCCTTTGGTGTGAAACACTACACTCGAAGAAATTTAACATTAAATCCCAAATATATTTTTTTTAATTCTCGACGTGGATTTTGCTAACCATGTTAGCATCATCATAATCTAATCTTAATTGATAATCATTTCCTAATGATGCTAACATAGTTAGCAAAACGTACATCGAGAATTATTAATTCGGTGTTTAGTGGTAAATCTCTTCCAGTTTAATTAACTATCGAATATGCAATAACGTATTTTCAGTTTGTCTTTTAAAATAGGACCTACAATAAACAAATCATCTTTCAAAACATTTTATTTTCATAATATGAGATATAACATCATTATTTATGTTGTGTTTAAAAAGTCGTAAATTTGTAGTTTTTTAATATTAAACAACACCAATAACATAAACAATTAATAAAATAAAAAAATGATATTGTTTAAAAAAATTAACATTTCTTATCAATCATTTTGGTTAACTAACCTATTCAAAAGTTATTGCAATTTAAAATTATCGTTATTACGTTACAAATATACAAAGAAAAGCTATCAAGCATTCCAAACTTTCAGATTATGTGACTTAAACTGTTTGGAACCAATTTTGCACAGTTTTATTAATATTTGTTTTCAGCACTTTTGTCTCCGATACATCCTTAACTAATTCTTTAAAATGTTTATTTTTTGTATCGAAATTGGCAAAAATATCACCCACATACCTTATCCATATACACGGAGAATAACTGAATTTATCATTGGTATCAGTTTCACATTAGCTCATGAATAAGTTGGCTAAGAACGATGACAGAAGATTGCCCATTGCTTTTATTTCTTGTTGTACATAAAGCCTATTATTAAGCTGAAAACAATTTAAATTGTCAATTTAGAAACAAGAATATATATATATATATATATATATATATATATATATATATATATATATATATATATATATATATATATATATATATATATATATTATCACCAATGATACGTCGAAATTCTGATTTTTTGTTTATGAATTAAAGGAATTTCAAAGTTTTAAAAAACTGTATCTCTAGCTGTTGATAATGAAAATTTTAATTGTTTTTCTTTTTGTTATCAAACTTATTACTTAATACTGAGTGGATTGCAGAACCGTGCGTCTTCTCGAGAAAATTACTTACTTCTCATAACACTTTTCGAAGCTTCTCCTCCTCTTTTATCAATTTAAAATAATAAGAGACGTGTTCACGTAAAAAAGAAATACAAATTTTGATTTTTTAATACCCACCACTAATAATTTTGTTTCAATCAATTATGTACAGTGTTATTAAGAGGCGAAAAGGCACAGCCTAAGAGCAATAGTTTTGATGGTGGCTCCTTTATAATTCACTAGACGTTGGTGGTAAATGTGGTAACAATCAGGAAAGGTCGCCCTTTGATTGGACCCTAAGATAAAAGGCCTTCGGTATGAGGACGCATGTAGTTCCCAGATTTTGACGTGATTTAATTACGACGAAGTTGCTATATATAGGCGGATTGTGGGAAGGGCAGGTCAGAGGTGCACCCGAATTGTTATTTGATAATCGTTCAAGTATATTATATTTGTATGATATATGAGACTACTCCAGAAATTCTGAAAAATATAATCCAAACACTAATCCAAAATGGACTCATTATTCATTTGTCATATATACTAGGGAACAAAAAAGTGCAATCCCAGTGAGCACATTTAAATCAAACCGAAAATATATGCACTGTCTAGCTATTTTGAACACAAAAATGTATTTATTTATTTATTTATTTATTTATTTAATACTATGCCTGTCTATCTTCTGGTGTAAGGCTTATTTAAACTGAATGACCTGCCATGTACGTGTTTCTCAATCCCTTCCATTCTTGTTTCATCTGTTTAATACCTTGCAACTCTTTTTCCTCTTTTTCTCTACTTTTTACTCTTTCGATCCCTTCAATCCAGTTTTTTCTCGGCCTTCCTTTATAATTTTTCCCGGTTGCTTTTGTTTTGTATACGGCCCTCGCTTTAATGTTATCTGGCATTCTGCACGTCTTAACCATTTAAGTTTTCCCTCTATCAATTTTTCATTTATTGCTTTTATTTGTAGCTTCTGTCTGTGTATTTCATTTCTTATTATGCCTCTTCTTGCTTTATGCTCGATCTTACGTAAGAATCGCATTTCCATTGCATTAATTAATGTCTTATGTAATTTGGTCAATGCCCCTGCCTCACTACTATGTAATATCGTTGGTTTGACTATTTTTTTTATTACTTTTGTTTTTATATTCTATAGCATTTCTCTTTTGTTTAAAAATCTGTTCATCATTATATTGAAAATATTACCTGCTATTACAGCGACAAAAAATCTTTTTCCTCTTGTGTTTTCTAGCATCATCTATTTTTCAAAACCAGAGTCACCGAACATAGATGGGTTCCAGCGTCCCTGGTATCTTGTTTTCATCATCCTGATGTTCTGGAGAAACCTCTCTCCTTGTTCGTTTACTGCACCCACATTCTCCGGAAAAATCCAAATGGGAGTGTAAAATTGCATTTTTAAGGACATACCCTAATATTTCATAAGCCTTCAAGAGTTCATCTATGAGTTTTTTATGGTTTTCATCTTTCTTGTTGCCCAGAAATCCTTTCACTGCACTTACAAATCACATCCAAGCTGCTAATTCCTTGGAAATCACTTAGAAGCTTCCTTATTTGACGTCCAATAAATATGCCTTCTTTTAGTTTTGCATCACTTAATTGAGGAAATATTTTCTTTAGGTACTTGAAACCATTTCCTTCTTTGTCCATGGCCTTGACAAAGTTTTTCATTAGTCCAAGGAGAGACGGAAGAAGCACCTTTTTTGCGTTAACAAGGAGGGCATGTTTTTGTTTGAACTACCAGGTTAAAATATAAACGATAAGCTTTTTTGACTTCCTCGGATATTGGAGCTTGAGACTTTAAAATAAATCTTCCGTATATATAATAAAACTTATCGGCAGGATTTTTTCAAAATCGACGACTAGAACTTGCCATTATATATATAATCGACTTAAACACTTGACTGTACTATAAACGAGACAGAAACAAACTAAACTATAGAAAACAATGAAACTGCCCTTAAAGGTTCGTAGAATAATATGGAAATCCCCTTTCTACGGTCTTGTGGTAATTCCTATATTGTTCAGTCCAAAGTCAGGTACAAATAATTTCAATGAGCCCATGATATAAAGGAGAAGCAGGTACTTGAAAATGTACTTGATAGGCCATTTCTGTGAAAAGGTATTTTAATAACTACCAAAATGATACTACTGCCAAATGATACTCTCAAGGAGGTGTTTAAAACGAAAAAGGTAGCTGTGTGGGCACTTTTTCTTTTTGTATCAGTTTTGACTTGTTCATATGCTAATTACGGGTTGCTGCTCCCGTGAACATTACTGCTTCTGCTAGCCGATAGGATGTTGCTGCTTCTACTGTTATAAGAACGTTGTTTAAAGATTAGTGTTATGCATGAGTCCACGGTTCTGATCACTCTCGAGGTATGGAAAGGTGTGACGAGCGGCATCTTAGACTTCTTGCTGAACGAAATTGACATGAAAATATTCGGCAAATCGACATTTACCTGTGATGAGGACGTGTGGTTATCGTTCAATTTGGGTGCTTTCTTTTCTATCCATTATAAAGCTGGGTCCACATCAATAAAAATTTGCGTTGTGCGGGGGGCTGTATGTGTTGCATGTGATGTGCCTGCGCGGCAATGTAGACGCTTTGACACGTAGACGATCGCACCCAAATATTGTCGCCGCACAGCACGCACATGAACCATTTGTTGTTCACCAGATAATCTAAACAAATTGTTCCAGCAAATTCAACATACATGCAAAATTTTATTGGTGTGGATCCAGCTTAAGATGTGCAAGACTGTGCAGAGTTAGAACCGAATGGGATCTAAGTTTCGCATTAAAATATCATATAGCTGTTATTTTACGAATTATGGAATGGGGCTGTATATGCTTGGGCAGCAGATTGCTCTTAGAAAGCATTAGTAAAAGTTTAAAAGCATTATACCGTGTTTTGAAAGATGGCTGAAAGATGACGGTTTAAAATATCTGTACGGCATAAAAAATTTGATTCGAATAGGTTCTGCAATCGATGAAAAGTAGTGACCGATAATTAGGTTGACGACCTAATATTTAGAAATATGGTCACTAACATACAATGATGGTGGATAGGTAATTGAATTAGGACAATATATACATTTAAGGATGCATCTCGAAAGTAATGCGCATGGTTTTATTGTGACCCGACTATCCAAGGCAGCGAGGTAAAACCGGTCGGAAAATGTGGTGGGGGTCTGTCCTTCCAATGCAGTCGGTCGCCAGTTTGCTCCGAGCAGTGTGAGCGGAAAGACATGCTTCCGCGTTAAGAGTTTTTTTTTCGACTTTGTAACACGGCGTGATGGAGCGTTCGTTTGAACAACGATACGCCATCAAGTTTTGCGTGAAGCTTGGAAAGAATGCAACCAAAATATTCCAGATGCTTTAAGGCGCCTTCAAGGACGACTGTATTTCAAGGTCATAGTCCGGGAGGTGGCACAAGGCGTATTTCAAGGAGGGCCGGGAGGTGGTTGCCGACGAACCCCGTTCTGGACGCCCAACAACGGCCAGAACCGACGAAAACGTGGATTGTGTGCGCGAAGTTTTGCGTTCCGACCGTTGAATGAGTATCCAGCAAATTGCTGACACCCTACACATGTCCACATTTGCGGTACATGGGATAGTGACCGAGGATCTGCAAATTCACAAGGTCTGCGTGAAGCTTGTGCCGAAAGTGTTGACAGAAGATCAGAAACAACTTCGAGTTTCGCGTTGTCAAGAATTGTTGGATTTGATTTAAAATGAGCCGGACTTTCTTAACTCTGTCGTAACCAGAGATCGAGTACCACCCAGAATCGAAAAGGTAGAGCAGCGAGTGGCACACAAAATCATCCCCCCGCCCCAAGAAAGCGCGAATGAGCAAGTCTCGCATCAAAACGATGCTCATTGTCTTCTTTGACGCCCGAGGAATCGTCAATTTTGAGCCCGGGTCGCGCGCTTGAGGCCACGCTTAGTCGCGCGCGTGATGGCTGACATCAAAGACACGGTCAAGCCCCACCATGACAATGCCCCCAGCTACACGTTCTTCATCCCTACCAATTTTCTGGCCCAAAGCAACACCCCGGTGGTCCCCTAGTCCCTTGGTTGGGGTCATGCCCCGACTTGGCTTCGTGTGACTTTTTTTGTTTCCCCGACTGAAGAGAGAGCTGAAAGGAAAGCATTGGGAGACCGTGGAAAGCATCCAAAAGCATGTTACAACGTTCTTGAAAGACATTCCCATCGAGGACTTTCAGGGTACCTTCCAGACACGTCTCCTCAAGTGTATTGATGCAGCGGCAGAGTATTTTGAAGAATTTTAAGCATTTGTACAGGTCCGATCAATAAATCTATTTTTCCCGGAAAATGCGCATTACTTTTATAATGGACCTTGTATGCAACTGTTAAATAATTGAACATTTATGTATCGAGTATCCGGTATCAGGTAAAGTTCGTTGGGATTTTTTAAGAGAAAGGGAAATGCAGAGAGTTTATATAAATATTTATTTAGTCCTTTATTATATTATAATTTATATAAATTATTTATATATATTATTTATATAATTATCATTATTATTTAGTATTTTTTATCAACGAACTACTAGGTCCATAATCCTTTTTGCCAGAAAGTGGCATCTTTATTGCCAAAATATATCAACGGGTTGGTCTTTTTTCGTTTTAAAAGATTTTCTATTTAAATAATTTTGAAGGGAGCGGAATAGATGGTAATCCGAGGGTGCGAAGTCCTATGAGTAAGGTAGATTGTGCAAATCGTTCCAATTGAAGCTCAACGGTTTTTTTCGGATCCTGATTGAAACGTGTGGTTGATCATTGTCAAGATGAAACACAACGCCCTTTTGTTTCCTAATTCTGGGCATTTTTCTTCAATTGCTCCCGTTAGTAGCATGGAATAATCTCAAAGTATATGGGTTCCTTTCAATCCCACCATATGCAAAGCACAATTTTTTTCGGATGGCCGTCTTTCATCGTACTTAAAACAGCTGACCCTTTTACGTTGCACGTTGTTGTGCACAATTCACTTTTCATCATAACCAGTTACCATCCGCTTCAAAAATGGAGCTTTTTCTTTCAACAAAAGATCGCACTAATAGATTCATAGAGATTCACACATCGATGAATCTTCAACTATTTTGCCTTTTATTTCTTCAATATCAGTGCTTGAAAGATGGTCTGAGCGATGCCGGCCTTGCAGGTTAAAATCTTCGCCCCTCAACAGACTAAATCGCTTTTGCACCGTGATCTCTCCAAAAAAACCCTCTCTATATACGGCACAAATCTTGTTTTTTGTTTGGTCAGGGTTCTTGTATTTCTTGAAATAAAAATGTGACATAAATGCATGTTATTGATCGACATCAATTTGATTAACTGAAGACAAATAAAACCAAATCTGAACGTAAATATTGTAACACATCGGTCAACAAGCCTCCGGTCTGACATATAGATGGCCAAACTTCAAACGCCCTGTGTCAAAATGTCCTGACAATCTGTCTACTAGTTTCTGAATTGTTGTGACCTTACTTTTGTTATCTTTAAAACAATGGAAAAAAAAACAATTTCGTGTGTTGATTAAGCATTGCTTTTTGATGAAGAAAAATACCGTTAAAGCCAAACAATGGCTTGGTAAACATTACCCGGAATCTGCCCCAGGAAACTCAACCATAATTGATTGGTACGCGGAATCACGCGTGGCCGTACAAGCATCGATGATGCTGGACGCTCTGGACCAAATGACGTGGTTACACCAGACAACATCAGAAAAATTCCCAAAATTATTTTGTAAAACCGTAAAGTAAAGCTACAGGAAATAGCTGATATTTTAAAGATATCGAAAGGAAGTGTTTATATATTTTTGCATGAACATTTGGGAATGCGTAAATTGCTATCGAAATGGGTACCGCGTTTGCTCACAGCGAACTAAAAACAACGACGTATTGATGATTCTGAGCAATGTTTGGAGTTGTTTAAGCGAAATAAAAAGGATTTTTTTATGCGGTATGGATGGATGCATCACTACACTCCGGAATCAAATCGGCAGTTAGCTAAGTGGACAGCAGCCGGTAAAAGCCGTCCAAAGCGTCCAAAAACACAACCATCGGCAGACAAGATTATGGCCTCTGTATTTTGGAATACCCATGAGATTTGTTCATCGATTATCTTGAGAAAGGTAAAACCAGCAATAGTATATCATATATCATTATTAGTGCGTTGTTAGAACGAAACCGCAAAAAAGCTCTAAATGAACAAAAAAAACCTGTTTTACCAAGACACCGCATCGTGTCACAAGTCGTTGGCAACGAAGGCTAAATTGCATGAATTACATTTCGAATTGCTTGTTCATCAACCGTATTCTCCAGATTTGGCTTCCAGCGACTATTTTCTGTTCTCAGACCTCAAAAAAATGCTCGTTGGAAAGAAATTTCACTCTAATGAAGGGGTATTTCCCGAAACTGAAGGATATTTTGAAGGTAAAGAGAAATCGTTCTATAAAAGAGATGTAGAAATGTTAAAAAAGCGTTGGAATGATTGTATTACTGTTTAAGGAGAATATATTGATGAATACATTCGAAATTTGCAAAAAAAGTTTCTTTTATTTGTTACACCGGGGACATATTGATCGATGTGTTAAATACCACATGAATTAATAATATGTAAATAAACATCACTAATCCAACACTGATTTTTGTTTAGAAGCATTAAAAGAGCAACTAATGGAACATCTCGAACTTTCTGTACAACCCGATATGCTCGTTTTTAAACTGTTTCAAGCCAGTGGTGTAGCAAATTTACATTTATCGAAACTACCTTAAGTGCATATCTTTATCGGATTTGATAGTTAACAGAATCTACTATAATTTTGTAAAATCAGCTCATAATCGAATTGCTTTAATTAACAAGTCTGTTAACTAATCTACAAATAAATTCTGAAACGGAGGGTAAGTTTGATTTACGATTAAAGTTCGCCGGTCTGTGTATGTGTGTGTAGTTGTATAAGTACTACCTTATGTGCTAACTTTATTATGGCCTCAGTTGAGGCATTTACTGATTTAAGCTGCTACAAACATTTACGTCAGCATCCATTTATCCCACAGAAGAGTCAGTTATAAAAATGTTCTTATTAAAAGAAACTTCAATATAAATAGTTTGTTAAAATTGTAGTGTAAAATGTATAGTGAAAAACTATTATTCTTGTGTTACTGTTTTATTGATAAAAGGAAAAAGAAATGTCATGCAAATCATAAATTCATTACACAATAAATAACCATCAATTTACTCAGACTACTAATGTAAAATACATCGGATTGAAGGGCAGAAGGCTAATCTGAAAAAAAACATAAAAATTGGAATTGGAAAAAAACTTAAAAAATCAATATAAACACATTAAAAAAATTATTCTCGCTTTTTTTCAGTTTAAAAGAAAAAATATGTTGTAATTTTTTTGTACATCGTGACGGTAATGTAATGATAAAACATTGAAATTTGATATACGATGTGTGTCAATAAAGTAATGAGATACTGGAATCGTCTTCAGTTGGTCGGTTACGGTCTATTCAATGTTGTTCAATGTCCTAAAATCTCCATTTGCAGATGAATTTTGAATCTTAGTAATAGAAAACATTCATAAGGACTCAAATCTGGTGATTAAGGGGGCTGCGGAACCACAGTGATGTTTTTGCTTGCTTAACATTCGTTAATTGAAATCGTTGGGTGGTAAGACGCATTTTAGGCGGTGCAAGGTCTTGATTGATGTTCGGTCTCACACAAATTTTTCTCACCCTTTTTGAAGTATTTTAAAAAATTCTTGTTAAAAATGCTGTTAAAAACTGTTTGGCGTCGAGGCACAAATTTCTTATGGATGATCTCATGGTTATCAAAAAGTCAAATCAGCAAGTTATTCTGATTTTTTTTTGGTTGTGGTGAGGCTGGAATGTGCTATTCCAATGTGCTATTCCATTGAAAAATCCTAGACTCGTTATCAGTAATGACATGTTCCAGAAATGGTCAACCACATGGTGGTTATTTTTAGTTTCCCCAAAAAGTTGTTCTTTTGAATCTGAAAAAGGTTTTTCGGAACCATTTGCATACTTTTTTTATCCATAAAAAAATTGATGAGCGATTGCGTGAGTCAAATTCAACTCTTCTTCGCCAACCGATGATGCACAAGATCTCGGATTCTATGAACATTTTCATCATTTCTTGCAATTGAAGATCTTCCGCAGCTAGAATTATCTTCAATCTAGTCTCGGTCTTCTGAAAATGCCTTCAACCACCTGAAAACCTGACAAAACACTGTTTCCATAAGTCTGCTGAGGTTTTGCAAATATTTCTTTTGTATTACGCTTGAGCGCAAAGTTTCGGGGCTTGAGCTCCGAAACCATACTTTTTACGAGGGTTGCTGTCAGGACCGGATCTGTACATTTTGGGCCTCCCCGCAAAAAATCAGCAAGCCCCCCCCCCATACAAAAAAAGACTACATTTTTCAAGAGTACTTAATCAATTATTTTGTTAGTAAATATGTATAATACTATAGGTTTGACAACGCTTGAAGAGATGTAAATAAAATTTAATTTTACATCAATATAAAAAAATATATTTACAAAAAGAAAATAAGACATAAACTGGTAAAGACAAATTTTGCTCAAAATAAGCTTTGTGCGTATCCAACTTTGTATATAGAAGTTTGAAAAGATCATAAGCTGAACTTAACTGCGCTATTTCAGATTGTAGACCCATCCGAAGTGAAACCAATTCTATATGAAGAGTGGGACCAATATCAGCTTTGTATTTGGTTTGCAGTCTTTCAACTCTTGACACAATATCATTTTCTGATAAAGCAAGTAATTTTTGAATAAATAAAATGTTGAAAAGATGAAAAAAGTCCTGTAATTGGACCATTTACAATGTCTAAGAGAGGAAAAAATACTTTAACTTTGAACTTGTGTTCACAAACACAAAACCTGTAATCTTCTGCTAACTCGCCAACGTGTCTTTTAATCTTTGACTGTCTACTAACCGGAAACATTGCTTCTATATTCCATTTTGCTGCCATCGCTGCAGCTTTTTCGTTTACTTCGAATAAGTTATCTGTTAGCGTATTCAATTTAGAAACAATGTTTTGGAGAACTGCTGTTGCTCTTTCAAAATCTATTTCTGTTCTTTGAAGGCATTTCGAAGCAACATTCATGTGCTTGAACATTTTAGATAAAAGCACAGTTACAAAATGGTAGCTATCCAGAAGTTTTGTGAGGCGATTTGCCTCCGATACTTCATCCTTTTTTTTTGCTCTTTAAAAAAAATTCTATCAGGGCTTTCATAACTTTTCGTAATCAAGGTATCTTAACTTGATTGCTAGAATTGAGTTATGACGAGATGCCCACCTTGTGGGATTAAGTTTTTTTCAGTGTTAGCTCAGATTCACCTGTTAAAGATGTCAATATGTTCCATCGGTTAATACTCTGGTCAAAAAATAAATATATAGACTGCAATACTATAAAATAGTTTGCTACATCTTTAACGCCTCTAACCGCGTTATTGATTACTGAATTAAGATTATGACCAGAACAATGAATATATACAGCCACCTCTTCAATATCTTGCAATTTTTTTTGTACCCTGAAATATACTCCTTTCATCTCTACAGCTCCGTCATGCCCTTTCCTTCGACAGTTTTTCATATCTAAACCCCAATCTGCGGGTGCTCAGATCTGGCCTTGGTTGCTACTTATGTATCGGGAATTGGCAACAGTGATGTTGCTAGACGCCATCTGACATATACATCGTAAAGTTTGACATTGTTCACTGTGTAGGTATTCAGAACGTTTTGTCATACGGACGCTTTTTGTGTTGTTTTGTGACTTGAAAATTTCATCTCAGTCAAAAAATAGAATTAACTAGTTAGAATTTTTGAGTGATGATTTACTACCACTTTTGACATGGATTATCTCAACAACAGTACATCGATCAACTCATTTCGACTTTTAGCGACGAAGAACCATCTAAAACACTGTATATCACTGGTTTAGTGAATTTAATTCAAATTCAATTCACGGACGAATTTAAAGCAGGTCGTTCAAAATCGGTTGTTAACCCTACCTCCACACTAAAGAGAAAGTAATAGTAACATATAACACCTCGTATATTATCGGATCAGATCACCCAATTCTAGATTAACCATAACGGAAAAAAGAAAATATACCTGTCTTGAGGTTTTGGGCTTACAATATCTAAAACGTCTCAAATTAGAAACGATGTACACGCCTATTTGATCCAATTTCATATCACGCTACCGGTGTATCTTCCAAAGTCGATCGCCTAAAATGCGGTTTCTTTGTGCGTTAATTAGACCGTGTGTATATGTGTGTGTGAAGCTAAACAATCCTAATATCTTCTCTTACCACCTCGCCCGTCCTCTCGATTTACCTCAATCTCCCTCTCTATATTCACCCCACATTATTCGAGTGTTTCGAATATAGAAAATGCGACGTTTGTGAATAGGGTGACTAGGGGGAGATTTCGGGACGGGGTGGTAGTGGTGATGGTGCTGTCAATGTTATGTAGCAGGTAGGGGAAAAATGGTTTACGGAAGGGCAGCGATTTGGAACAGTGGCGTAGGGAGCAGTTAAGGAAAAAATCAATAATACGGAAATGAAATTTTCGTGAAATTATTTGTATTGTAGTTTAAATTTATATCATTTTCTATATAACATACTCAAGCTTGAATATTTCTTGTATAGGGATCTTTTTTATACAGCACATAACATTTTAATTTAGTTGATCCAGAAAGAGTTTATACGATATATAATTTAATATGTTTGGAAAAATAAAATATATTTCATAATTATAGGGTGCAAAACTTTTCTAACATTAATATAAATTTCTAATCATATCTTTACCACTGTCTTTAAAACTGGTATAATAAACAAAGAAAACAGAAGGTGCGATCATAAAATATTTCTACCTCTACCATTTATTCTCGAAAAATCCAACAACACATTACGGAAAAATTTGACATCGGAGAGGGTTTGCGACAGGAAGATGGATTGACACCAGTTATGTTTAATATTTTACTGAACAAAGTCATCAGTGAAACAAACATAAACGAAAATGGAGCAATGATAAATAACGAAAAAGAGATTGTGGGATATGTGGATTAAGTAAACATGTTAACACGATCGGAAAGGTTATTAAGGGAGGAATATGATGAAAGAAAGGGAATGCCAAAAAGGACCGGTCTAGAAATAAATATAGACAAAACAAAGGTGATGGGAAATATAAACTAATCCAAGAAGATAACAAAACTGGATAATCGTCGATAATACTATCGAAGTTGTGAATGAATTTATGTATCTGGGAAGCAAACTTGACGAGAACAAAGTTTCTTATTCTCTGCATTTTTTCCTAAGATCTAAACCAGGGTTCACCAACCTGTCGATTGCGTGCTAGCTCGCGTGGACAATTTCGGTAGCTCACGGCTGTAAACAATCCTCAGACGTCGAACTCATAATCTTTATAAACGAAAATATCGAAATTATAATACTGTTAAGGATCCTGATCAGCGCATAGTAGGCACCGAAGATCAACCGCTGACATCACCACGCTAGAATTCGCGAAATCGCCGAGAAAATTGTAGCAAGGACAGACCAATCGATCATTCAGGAAGGATTTCGGCTACTTTTAATGGGATATATAGATAGACTTGTGCTATGACGCCGCGTTCAGTGTTCAGTTACGTTACAATTACAATTACAAGTATGACAAGCAATAGTAAACACGTTAAGGCATACCATTTGCATTCTGAGTGGGAAGAACAATATTTCTTTACAGAAATTAAAAGCAAAAGTGTTTGTTTGATGTGTAATGCTTCTGTATCCGTTACAAAAAAGGGAAATATTGAAAGGCACCATTAAACTGTTTATTCGACTTTTGAAAAATCATATCCTTTACATTCCAGCGCTAGAAAGGAAAAGACAATTGAAAAATCAGGTAATTGGACAACAATCAACATCTTTTAAAGTATTTGACAAAAATAAGGCTGCAACTGAAGCTGTACAAAATAAGAAGCCTTATGAAGAAGGAGAAATATAAAACATGCATTTTTGGAAGCTGCTGATTCATTATCGTTAACACGTTAACACGTGATTTAGATGACTGTAGTTATTTTTCCCTGAAACTTGATGAATCCGCAGATGTGGTTGATGCTGCCCAGATGACTGTTTTCGTTAGGATGGTGTTTAGCGATTTTATGATTAAAGAAGAACTTTTAAAGATTATTCCACTAAAAAGGCATATTACTGGACAGGACCTGTGTTGGAAAATGTTATTTCGTCTGAGAAAATTTCCATATTTAAACTGGTAGGTTCGACAACAGATGGAGTTCCTGCTATAACGGTTTCCGAAAAGGGTCTTGAGGCATTATATCGAAAGGATTATGCTTTTCCGCAATTCCTCTCTTATCACTGCATTATTCACCAACAAGCATTTTGCGGGAAGTTTTTGAAACTAAACGACGTTATAAAAATGGTAGTAAAAATTGTGAAGTCCGATGGTTGAGTAGAGAAAAGTACTCAAACTGGAAAACTCAACCTGAATTGAAGATTTTGGATTTCTGGTGGACATTACAGAGAGATTAAATGAACTTAATTTACAGCTTCAAGGGAGAGACAAATAATTAACGGAAATGATTTCTGATATAAAAGCGTTTACCACAAAACTTGAGTTTTGGGAAGAAAACCTAATCAACCGAGACACCAAGCATTTCCCTGTTCTTTCAGAAAATATATCTTAAAATCAGTTGCAGCTTTACAACAGTAAATATTATGTGCAAATAATATCGAACTTGAAGGATTCATTTAAATTTTGTTTTAAAGATTTCAACGTCATTGCACTAGTGGTGCAATTTGTTGACTCACCCTTCATGGAAATTAATATTGAGCAATTTACCCCTTGTGTTATGCAGCATTCTGGCGAGGATAGGACTACAACAGAAATGGAAGTTATTACGCTTAAATGAATTAACCTTAAAATCCTTGGAGTTAAATGCAAAATGTTTCTGGCTTTAGTAAGTAAAGGCAAATATCCAGTTTTAGTTAACGTTACCTTAAAAGTGAAAGCTTTATTCAGTTCGAGCTATTTATGTGAATCTTCTTTCTCCAATATGAAAGTGATTAAGAGCAAATACTGCAACCGACTTACAGGTGAACATTTGGACAATTGTATTCGAATGGCTGCAATGAACTATACCGCCAATAATAAAAAAAATGTTGAGGAGTCTCAGCCAGAGAGAGTCAGCCTTCTCATTAAAATGCTATTTTTATCTATATTTGCTTTCATTTAAATTTTGAAGCAAGACGTTATTTTTTTGTTATTTACATGGGTCATGCGACTTTAATTTTTAAAAATATGACATACCGTTACATCAAAATTATGATTATTTTTCAGACATATATGATTTGTATATTGTATGTACATCATATGTAATGTATAATATAGTTATAGTAAAATCAATCTTGTACGTCGAAAATGTGTCCCATTATTGTATTAAACCAGTTTAGATAGCTCTCTCTATTTGAATATTATTAAACTAGCTCAACATAATGAAAATGTTGGCGACCCATGACCGCGATAGCGATAAAGTTATACAAACGAGTACGAAAGTTCCTGAACCCTCCTTTGGAAGAAAACAGAAAATATATTTAGTATTTGAAAGAAGAGTGCTCATATTAATTTTTGGTGCTGTGAATAATAATGACATTTGGACGATCAGGTTATGTCTGAGGTTCGAAGTTATGTTGAATTCAAGCAATTATACAAAGATCTGGATATTGTAGACTAGGTGAGGTTCAGAGACTTAGATGGGAATATTTAGTGAGAATGCCAGAAAACCGAATAGCAAGGAAAATCTTGGAGGGGTGAATAAGGGGTAACAGAAAAAGAGGTAGACCAAAGACATGATGGCAGGACAATGTAAGAAGAGATGCTCAAGAACTACTGCATATCAAAACTGGCAAGGAGCTGCTGGAGATCGATCTTGGAGGCGAAGGTTGAGAGAAGTCAAGGACAGGTTGTAGCACGATTGAACGAAGAAGAAGAATATCGTTGTGTGATGTTGTATTAGATTTTCAACTTACGAAACGGCGTTAAATGATTCATGTCACATTAAGAAACATACGATTAATTGTTTTATTAAATTAAATGTTTAAAATAAAATGCCGTCTATAAATGGCACCGCTATAATTAATTTCCCGAACACGTTGAAAAAGTCCTTGTAGATATATTAATAATCTGGTTGTTGATTCTCTGTAAATACGAGAGTTGCTATTTATGTATCTGAAATTGGCAACAATGGTGTTGCTAGGCGCCATCTGATATATGCGTCGTAAAGTTTGACATTGTTGACTGTATACGTACTCAGAACGTTTTGCCATACGGACTCCATTTGTGTAGTTTAGTGACTTTAAAATTTCATCTCAGACAAAAAATGGATTAACTCGTGAGAATTTTTGTGCGATGATTTGCTACGACTTTCGACGTGGGTTTACTCAACAACAGTGAATCGATCAACTCACTTCGACTTTTGGTAACGAAGCACCATCTAAAACACTGTATATTATTAGTTTAGTGAATTCAATCGTGGTCGTCGTTCGCTCAAGGATGAATTTAAAGAAGGTCGTCCAAAATCGGTTGTTGTGACAGAAAACCTCGATACTGTGCGCGAACTGATAAAGCAAGACTATCATGTGACATAGCGTAAGATTGAGACATCCCTGGACATTAGTATGACAAGCATACTCAAGATTTTACATGAATATTTAGCTGTGAAAGAGATTTGTGTGCGTTAGATTTCGCATAATTTGACAATCGCTCAAAAAAGACTCGATTGGTGCAAAGAAATGCTGAAAAATGCAGGTGACGAATTTGGATCTATGCGTATGTGCCCGAAAATAAACGGCAGTGGACTGTATGGGTCTTTCAAAATAAGCCAAACCCAACAAAAGTTGTTCGCGTAAGAAGCACTTGGCACGAAGCAAATGGTCGCAAATATTTTTGGGATAAATGGGCATGTGGCTGCAGGGCAACTAAAGAATCGTAGAACGATCAGTTCTGCATGGTATACAACCATTTGTTTGCCAGAAGACTTTGAAGAAATAAGAACAAACAACAAGCGACGCGGGATCATTCTTCACCATGAGAACGCGAGCTCTCACACATCGGACTGTACAACTCAATATTTGACCGGTCAAAACATAGAATTGATGGATGATCCGCCATCCGTGAAGAATAAACTACGTGGTTAACGATTTTCGACGCCCCAAGAAGCGGTTCATGCGTTCAAAATGTATGTTTTGGAGATACCTCAATCGGAATGGAAAACGTGCTATGAAAATTGGTTTAAACATATGCAAAAGTTTATCGATCATCACGGATAATATTTTCAAAAACAATAAAACGATTTTTAATTATAAATATTTGTTTTTATTTATTACTACGGAAACATAAATAGCAACCCTCGTAAGAAACATATCGTGATCTTCGCGTACAGATTACAATTTGGGTTTTAAATGAAGTTTAAATGCACACACTGACATAATTTTTGACAACATCCTTTGTCGTAGCGATTATCTTAATTAGTTAAGGTAACGTTGCCATTTTTATTTTAGCTTATGTGATTAATATTTTTTTATCGTTCGAATTTAGTTTATTCTATTGTTTATTGAATTAGTTTATTTATAGTTTATTCATTAAATAGTAAACAATTATTATTTGCTAAATAGGTCTTTACACATATTTGCTTAAAATGATAATTCTTATAACTTTTCGATTTAATAACTTTGTAATTTTTTTCTCGGGAACTCTTAGGTCTTTAACCATTTTTGTAAGACACTTTTTTCTTTCAAATGATGTGAAGAATCGCTTGTTAAATTTACGTAATTTATTCCCCCCCCCCTCCCCCCCCCCCAGTACCGTAAATAGTGCTTATTAAAAAATCCGTTTTTATCACACATCCAAAATTTCTTCTAAAAATTTTCATGTTCAGCTGAAAGATGCATTCAATTGCAGATGAAAATCAGGAAGATTAGGCTCTGGTATATGGAGATCTTGTTTTAAAATACGCTGTATGGATACGATTTTTCATTTTTAGTTGAGCAGATGGTTGATGTTCCTAGAGTTTCTCGAATACTTTCTCGTTATATGTTATAATGGATGACATTTATCCTGATATTAAAGCAATGGATTTTTAAAAGCTCATTCACACCGATTGCAAATTTTTAAGAGATTGTTTACGTATAATTTTTATAAACTTTATAACAATGTTTCGCGCAAACTAAAGACACTATCGTTTAAATATCACTATAAAATGAACATTGGATAATGTATCCTCCAGCATCAAAAATTAAAAAGTATAAAGGGCTAGAAATGGAGAAATGGATTGTTTGGTTTCTTTTTTCTGTTTGAGAGCAGATGGTGTTTTTTTGTCTTTGTTACTGTTATTGTTTACTAATTTATTGGTATTATATTGATTAATAAATTGTAAAAATTATAGACAAATTGAATATACTCGGTTATTTCTAATATGTATGAATTAAAAAAATAAACTGGAACTGGACTAGATCTTTTTTAATTATTTTCAGTTCTATTTTGCGTACTATTAATAGATGCGTATCATTAGTGTATAATAATGGATTAATATTATATTACATTTATCTCCATTTGGGTATACAGCATATGAGGGGTTCTTGACCATTCACAACACGAGGGGTTAAGGGGCGTTTTAATGACGTCAATTACAGATATTGGAAAATAGGATAAATTAATTTTGTAAGATATTGAGTATTTTCCTCACTATCCGACACGTTTCCAGAATTACAGACTGTTACATATTTATCATAATTCTTGCACTGTCGCTAATGCCAATAGTATTTACGTATTTTGACTTTTTTGTTATTAGTCCTGTTGACGAAATAATTATAGGATTTATTATATAGGATTATAATTACCAGAACTAATAGGATTTTTAATTACCAGAACTCGGACAAATCATAATATTTGGTGATTTTTTCCCTTTCTTTGTTATGTAACCTATGATCATTTAGATGAGATGTCCACGAAATATGCCCCCATTTTACCTTTGTTAATCATGGTAATATCAGGACGATTGCTAACAATTGGTCGATTAGTTTGTATTGATGTGTCTGAATATAAAGGGTATGCGTCGTTTTCTGAAAAAAATTGTACTGGAAAAGGTATATGTTTGAAATGTGGCATTTTTTCTCTATTAGTTTGCAAGCCAGAGACAATTTTTGATGGATGATGCCAGTAGTTTATGACGTCTAGTGTATTCTGTTCTGTGGGTGCTAGAACACTGCATCCAGCTACAATGTGTTCAATAGTCGGCTCAGAAGCACGTTGGCAAGTCAAGTATCACTCTCTCTCGGCCTTTTTAAACAAATTTCTGATAGTTGCGGGTCGCTATCACACCATCTTGTAAGGCTACTATAAATCCTTCTGTCTCTGTAAATAAACTGCTCTTTTTTAACCATTCCGTGGAAAAATCTACATTCGTTTTTGCTAAAGCATTAGGATACCTCCCATGTATACTCCTCTTCATCCATTGTACCTTTCTTTCATTGACGTCAGGAATAATTTTAGATGTTTTATTGTTTAATTGTAGAGGTGAACTTCTATCTAATGAGCATATTATTGTGTGCAATGGTGATGTGACTTTTTGGTAGAAATACTCCCGTAGATTGTTCACAAGCCTATCATGTAATATATTGAAATAAAGCAACCCTCTTCCACCAATGTTTCTTGGAAGATATAATCTGATTGAGTATGTGCGGGGCTAATGGATATGATGTTCTGTTAATTTAACTCTTAACGATCTATCTAATCACTTAATTATACTAAACGTATAGACAAGTAATGTTGCCTATGTGTTAATAGCTTTAATAATATTTCTTTCATTGAGATCGGTCTTCAAAATTCGCTCTAGTCCCCCATAAATCTCCTTTCCAGATCATGCTTAGATTTTTTTTGATCTATTGATAACCGTTGATGATAACCAAGGTATTTATATGACCCATCTTTTAAGTATTTTATTGCCTGTCCTTTTTCCAATAAATCATATGTATATATTTGGTCTCGAGTGGAAATTACTTTTGCACACTTATTAATACCGAATTCCATCTTAATATCTTCACTAAACCCCCCCAGTTATATGATTAACTCGGTCCAGTTTTTCTTCATTTCCGTCATACCATTTGAGGTCGTCTACATAGAATAAGTGACTCAACTAGTAAGAAACGTTGTGGTTCCTCAGGGCGTATCTTATCTTGGGGTTCTGAAGTACAATATAGAGAAGGTTTAGACTTAAAATAACCCTTAAAGTACTAAGTGCGCCCCCTGACAAATTCCACTCTTTATAGATATATCTTTAGTCATCTACTCATGGTCGTTCGTAGAAAGTTTACGATATTTTTGTCTATTTAACATATCAATCAACCACGAGTGAGGTACTGGATCAAAAGCCTTTTGATAATCGATCCAAGCTACTGCAACATTTCGTTTTAATTTTTTTGTGTCCATTGTCACGATTTAATCAATTATCAATTGTTCTCTACACCCCTGAGTCTTAAATCTATACCCTTTTTGTTCCTCAGTGATGATTTCATGTAACATGAGATGTTGGCTTATCTTGTTTGCTATTGACGATGAAATTATTTTGTAGAGAGTAGGAAGGCAAGTTATTTGTCTGTAATTCTTTGAATTTCTAGTGGCTTGGCATTTTGGCAGCATAAACATAACCTCTCTGGTAAGACATAAAGTTAATTCTTCTTTTATTATAATTAATATAATTGTATTATTGTATATATTTAGTTATTGTACTGTAATTATTGATACAGCAAATAAACTTATTATTATTATTATTACTCTATTTATAAAATGATTTCAGCATTGTCAGCATTTTTAAGGTGTGGTGCTCATAGTACTATCTGGCATAAGGCAGGACCATCACCATTTTGCTTCATTATTAGATCAATTGAGGTGTTGATTCTTCTATTGAATCTTCGGTGTGAAAGACTAAATTAGAACAGATTTACACCAAATCACTTTTTTAAACTTCTCGACGCTCATCTCGTTAGTGAAACGCGGATTCGAGAAATTAAAAGCAAGTTATTTGCTGATTAGGATTTAATCATAGATGACTCAGTTTGAGTCTTATATTGAACTATCTCCTGATGATGCTAACATGGTTAGCGAAACGCGCCTCGAGAAATTTAATATAAGTTATTTGGTGTTTAGTGGTAAATTTCTAGAGTTCAGTTATATATACATGGCTCTACATTCCATTAGGAATTGTAGCCGCTCAATTTTTTGAGCTTTAGAAACTCATTTCTTGTGGTGAGTCAGTCCAAGTTCTTCTCTTCTTGACTTATTCTATCCTATTGTTTGTCCTCGCTTCTTCCGTTATTTTCTTCCACGTATCTCGGTCCTGTATCTTTTTCTTTACTGCTTTGTTATCTTCAATCCTTCTTACATGGCCAAACCAGCGGAGTCTTTGCACTTTTATGGCACTAAAATGGTTTTTATTTCAAAATTCATTAACCCTCTGTATTCATCTTCTGCAACTTTCTTTAATCTATGTATTCTCTTTGCTATCTTTCTTTTGAATATTCGTAACTTTTCCTGTTCCAAGCTTGTTAAATTCATTATCTCCGCACCATAGGTTACCACCGGTCAATAGCTGCTTTACATACCTTTATTTTTGTATTTATACTTATGCTTTTGCTTGTCATAATGCTTTTGAATTTATAATAGACTCTGTGTCCCAGGCTCTGTGTACTCTGTGAACAAACTCGATGTTTCTGTCGCTTTTGCTATTTATTACTATTTCCAAATATTTAAGTTTTCCATTACTTCAAATTCGTAATTTCGTATTTTTACTGATTTGGTTGTAACTTTTCTATTTTCTTTCCTTATTTCCATATATTTGTTTTTTTTCTTGATTTATTGTGAGGCTTCTTTTCTTTACCTCTTGTCTAATTTTTTGGATTGTTTCTTCCATGCTTACTCTGTCTTTAGCTAGCACTGTAAGATCGTCTGCATATGCAACTGCTTGTATCGCTTCATTGATGATTGTTCCCGTGAAATTACACTCTTGGATTACTGCACTCAGTGTTAATATAAACAATGTTGTTGATAGCCCATCTCCTTGTCTCACTCCTAAATTAATCTCAAAATCCTCCGTTTCTCCTTCCGCTTTCTAACTACTGCTTGTGATTTTTTCATTGTCATTTCTGTTAGTCTTATTAGCTTGCCCGGTATTTTCGTGTCCGTCATAGCTTTTCTTACTTGTCTCCGTTTCAGACTATCGAAAGCTTGTTTGAAATCAATATACACAATTTGTAATTCCATTCCATATTCCTGAGATTTTTCTATTATTTGCTTTACTATATGTCTATGGTATCTGCTTTACTATATGTTTATGGTAGATCTGCCTCTCTTAAAGCCATATTGACAGTCTCCAATTTTTTCTTCTGTATACCTGATTAATCTGTTATTTATTATCATGGTCAGTATCTTATATGCAACACTAAGTAAGGTAATTCCCCTGCAATTTGCATAGTCTTTTGGATATCCCTTCTGATAAATTGGCATTATTATCCCTTTCTTCCAGTCATTAGATTCAATTAAAGAGTTCAATTCAGGTTAAAAGTGCACATCCGCTCAAAACGAAGTGCCTTTTCACTATGGTAATATTGTTGCTGCAAAACTTCATGAACTGATCTTCGATGTTCTTTGACATGCGCCCCATTTATTATTGGACTCCTAGCGATTACTACCTCTTTTCAAGCTTGAAGAAATGGCTTGTTGAGACAAAAGTTGGAGCAACTGTTTTTTTTGAGTTTCATAAAATACATTATAGTGAGGGCATTAAAAGCTGGAATGTCGTTAATCTAGATGTATTGAATTGAAAAGCGACTACGTAAAGTAAAACAAAATGTCAGGAATCTAATTTTTTGACATTTTAATCACAATTTTCGTTCGCTAGTACACAGTGCTAATTAAAATGACATTCGACTGAATCTCATGTATTTGTTTCTCTACCGGTAGCAAAGCAATTTCATGTATGTCCGCTAAAGGGTCGAGAAAACTAAAGTTAGCAACAGAAAATTAAATTAAGGCATAAATCTAACCTAGAAACTTTTCTATAATTACGTTATGACGTAGGAAAAGTCACCAAAGTTTGGTTTTCGCTCTTCCAAGGAAGCTTTTCGAAACAAGCCGAAATACGCTTAACATATTTCTTAGTTTTCGGTCTCGTAGGAGAGGGCTTTTTACGTTAATTTTAATTAATTTATGGCGACGTTCTAGTTTCAAAATTAGTTCGTCGAGTAAATGAACCCAGGTAATTTAATTGGAATATATCGTTATATTAACATAAATTGCTTTCTTCCCTGGCGATATCTGCTTTAATTTTCACTTATTAAGAAAATTGTCTGGTTTTTTCGGTGTTGAATGTTGTGAATTGGTGAAGTTTGTTGTGGCGAATTTTCTGAAAAAACATAAATGAAACAACATTTTTTATGAAACAACAAATAAAAATATGTTGTGTCATTGAAATTTCTTAAAAGATATGTTTAATCATATGCCGGTGCACATCCGGCAAATTATATACCTCTTAGTATCAAAATCAGGAAATTTTTTGGTTTGAAGTCCGCGGTCCTAAGTGCCATCTTTTCAAAATATATCATGAAAAGGTTGGCCATTACTGGCGATAGAGATGAACCCATTGCTGTTCTATCTGTCTGTCGGTATATGTGTTCGTCAAACATGAAGTACGCGTTGTTCAAGCAGTGTCTAGACAAATCTATCACGTGGTTGGGAAGGTCTTCATTCTCCACTATTAGTTGCAATGCTTTTTTTTCTAGTGGTATGCTCGGATATAGAGATTTGATGTCGAAACTGACCAAGATGCTCTTTTGGTCTATTGTGAGTTTGTCTAGAACAGGGGTCTCCAAACTTTCTAGCCTTAGGGCCATAATGATTACTCCAGTAAGTTCCAAGGGCCAAAACCGTTTTAATTTTCCTGCCATTATCTATAATTTTTAAACTTGTCGCCGAGTACGCGCCCTAAACGCTCGCTAAATTCGCTAGTCGCGGGCCAGATTGATGACACTGGCGGGCCGTAGTTTGGAGACCCCTGGTCTAGAGTCTCTATAAAGTGCTGAGAATTATTGATGTACGGATCGGCCTTTTCTGTTATAGGTTGTAATGTATTGGCAAAAACTTTCTTTAGGTTTTGTAATGGCGAGTTGAAAGTTTTCTGGATCTTTGGTAGGCCATATATGTTTGGGCATCTGCTTGACATTTCCCTCAGGATGAGTTGTTTCTTGATATTGTCGTAGATTGGAGTTTCTTTGATTTTTGTTTTGTTTTCGTCAGTTTCTATGACTACTGTGGCGTTTTCCTCGTAGTATGGTTATTTTCTTTGCTTTGTTTAGTATCTTGATGTTTTGATGATCTTTATGGGTTTGATTTACTGTGGGTACTTTGGTATATCTCAGAATCCTGGAGACATCCTAATCTAATTAGTTCGGCCGTATTTTTTCTTCAGATAGAGGCTTGTTTCGACATTTGTTGTACTACCACGGATGGTAGATAATGTTTCTAAATCATTCCGGGTGTCGATCCGTTGATACTGTGAAGAGTCACGACGTTTCGCCAAAATCGCATTTGGCATTTTCAAGTGTTGTCCGCTTCGACTGATGAGTCCAACTGACGTGCACGGGTCACTGAGCTCGCTTTTATAGCTGACCGACTACAGAAGTGACTGTGCAGATTATATCGGGGTAGTTCGGAACCATTTGCGGCGCTGGGCAACGCTGTCGGGCGTCCGTTTATTGATTTTCCTTCCTCGCCGCCAAGTTACCGCGTTTTTTCTGTTTTCCAGAAGGGATTTCCATACTTTTGGAATCTTCCGAGTGTCGTTTCGCGTATTTAGCTCACCTCTTTCTTCTATTTCAAGGGCTTCTCTGATTGTTCGGACTTTGTAGTTTTCAATATTCGCTATTTCTTTGACTCGTTCAAATTTAATTTTATGTCCTGTATGTAGATGGTGCTGAAACAGAGCGGAAGTGGTTTGTTTTGTTTTTTAAGTCGTTTTTATGTTCTTGTATTCTGGCCGATATTCGTCTGTTTGTTTGTCCTATGTATGCTCTGTTGCAGTCCGAACAAGATATACTATACACTCCATGATTTTCCAGTCTAACTTTGTCCTTGGGGTTTTTTAGGATGTTTGCAACAGTTTTGTGCGGCTTGTAGGCTGCTCTGATCTTATGTTTCCTTAGTAGTCTGCCTATCCTATCTGTGATTCCTTTTACGTATGGTAGCAGAACCTTTAGTGTATTTGGTTCATAATCCTCTATTGTTCTTCGTGTTTGTGTTTACTGACGGCGAATGGCCTTCCTGATACAATTTTCTGAATAGCCATTTTGTCTAACGGCTGAGGACATTTTTGGTAGTTCCTCGCTTCATGTATCTGGTAGTGTCAGTTGGAAGGATCTGGAAATCAAGGAGTTCGCTACTCCTTGGATTTGAGAAGGATGATGATGGGATTTAGCGTTGAGATATCGATCGGTGTGAGTTGGTTTCTTATACACTGTGTATTCGAGTGAACTGTATTCTGGGGTGGATTTCGTTTAACTGAGTTAGGAAGTTGTTTAGAAGTTCGTTTCCGTGAGGCCATATTATAAAGATATCATCTATGTAGCGTTTCCAAAGTTGAGGTTTTAAAGGAGCGTTGGCCAATGCCTTTGTTTCGAAGTCGGTCATGAACAGGTTGGCTATAACGGGTGATAAAGATGATCCCATTGGGGCACCGTCGGTCTGTTTGTAGATCTGCTGGTTGATGGAAAAATATGTATTCTTCAAGCAGTGTTCGGAGAGTTCCCCCACAAATGGTGGAAAGTCTTCGTTCATCGAAATTAGGTCCAGGGCCCCGTCTATGGGGATACTTGGTTACAGTGGGACAATGTCCAGGCTTGCCAGTATGTCTGTATGCTCAAGTTGGAAATCTTTAATCATCCTTATCAAATGTTCTGAGTTTTGAACATAGGAGTCGGCAAGTTTGACGCTTGGTTGCATGATACTTGCTAGATATTTTTCCAAATTTTGTGTTGGAGAACCGAAGGCACTTACTATGGGCCTTAATGGGATTTCTGGTTTATGTATTTTGGGTAGACCGTAAAGTTTAAGACATCTGCTTGATTTTTTCCTTGGAATTATTCTTCGTTTAATGTCCGGTTCTAGTTTCCATGCTTTGATTTTGCTTTTGGTCGTTTTTTCTAGATAGGTTGTTGGATCTCTGTTCACTGGTTTATATGTCGTTTCAAGTAAAATATTCGTCATCTTTGCCATATACTCCTCGGTGTTCATTATGACTGTTGCGTTTCTTTTGTACGACATGAACATTTTTCCATCTACATACAGGGCATAAGATCAATTTTGAAGGAGTCAAAGAAATAGCGAATATTGAAAACTACAAGGTCCGAACAATCAGAGAAGCCCTTGAAATAGAAGAAAGAGGTGCTTGCAACATTCCAAAACGACGCTCGCAACATTCCAAAAGTATGGAAATCCCTTCTGAAAAAAGAAAAAACGCGGCAACGTGGCGGCGAGGTAGAAAAATCAATAAACGGACACCCGACAGCGTTGCCGAGCGCTGCAAATGGTCCCGAACTACCCCGATATAATCTGCGCAGTCGCTTCTGTAGCCGGTCAGCTATAAAGCTAGCACAGCGACCCGTGCACGACAGTTGTACTCTTCAGTCGAAGCGGACAACACTTGTGGAATGATTTAGAAACATATATATATATATATATATATATATATATATATATATATATATATATATATATATATATATATATATATATATATATATATATATATTTTTTTTTTTTTTTAAGCCAAATGGTTCTCCCTTC
This sequence comes from Cosmopolites sordidus, assembly GCA_031761425.1. Lineage (NCBI taxonomy): Eukaryota > Metazoa > Arthropoda > Insecta > Coleoptera > Curculionidae > Cosmopolites > Cosmopolites sordidus. The sequence continues at coordinate 430,349 of JARFXV010000916.1, forward strand.
CTCTGCAGCTCTTATGTGTTTTGTTTGGTGTATGTGTTTTTGTAGTTCATCTGACAAGATGAACTGATCTGACAAGTTTTGTGGCAAGAGAACGATGTCATCTGCAAATCTAAGGTGACTTAAGTATGCACCATTTGAAAATAAGCCTGAAAAAGAGTCAGGTTATGTTTAACAAATTTACTGAAAACAGAAGAACATCTATTTTAGGAAGCATCTTAGAGGTGGTGGACTACTACATATACCTTTGGCAAAGGATTTCAATAGAGGATGATACCGATATAAGTGGAACGGCACGTTAAGTGTGGTGGGCAGGTATTTGGCAGGCTTAACGTGAAGTTTAAGAACAAACTCCCACTTTGTCTGAAGAGAAAAGTTTTTGATCAGGGCGTGCTGCCTGTTCTGACATACGGAAGTGAAGCATGGATACTCACATCACAATCAATTCAAAGATTTCGGGTAGCACAGAGGAGAATGGAAAAGTGTATGCTTGGCATTACAAAGCGGGGCAGACGAAAGTACGAGGCATGGTTGCAAGGGTGAAGGAATTGAAATGGAGGTGGGCAGGCCATTTAGCAAGGCCATATAGCGAGGCTATATGGCATGCCCACTGGGTTATATGTATATATATATATATATATATATATATATATATATATATATATATATATATATATATATATATATATATATATATATATATATATATATATGAAAAAACCTTTTTTGTCAGTCTTCAGACACACATTGAGAATACCAAATGTGACTTTGGGACATAAATGATCGGATATACTCCCGGATTAATAGTCTAATGTATTCTTCCATCCGCGAAACACTACGTACTAATATATATATATATATATATATATATATATATATATATATATATATATATATATATATATATATATATATATATATATATATATATATATGTATATATATATATATATATATAACTATATATCTTATGCATAAACCAATACACTTACGTGCATAAAACCTGACTTACCTTGCCCAAACTTTCTGATGGTTCCATTTCCAGCATACAAGTATCCTCATTAACTATTGCCGTAGCCACATTCTAAATATTATTACAGACTTCCATTTGTTGATATCTTTTGCAATAATTAGCAATAATTTCAAGTGTCTTGAAATTAAAGAAAAAACGCTTCAGCGATCTTTCTTATAGATTATCATTTTTTGACCTCTTCTACTGCCATCTTCATAACGTTTGGGATCAATAGAGGATCATTGGTTTGTCCGTTTGTATGTTCCGTCCCTTGTTTTCCTATAGGAAACATGTGGTCATCAGAAACAGTTCATAAATAACATAAAAAATGTGTAAACATGCCATTCCGACTCAATGTAACCTATAAGGTTTATGAGATAAGCATTCAACTGACTAATCAACGGCCTAATAGGATAAACCATAATGAGTTGTAAAGAGCTAAGAGCATAGTTACTATTAATGCTGATATAGTGGTGTAAAATATTACTTACCAGTAGAAGAATCACAAATAGTGCTGTTGGTTGTCAGTTGTCCCTCCTGTTGATGCGAATGTAAATGGGGTTCACATTGATTTGCCTGCTGTGGCAAATGCTGCCCTCCTACCAACGGTTGTGAACCTTAAGCGCTGTGTAAACTTGCCTCTGCGCCAAACGTGCCCCGGTCTACCCTACTGTAATGCAAGGACAACATTCGTGCTGAAATCGCAGCATTAATACCAGATATGTTGACCAAATTTATGGAAAATGTGTTAAAAGAGCATAAAGTTGCCTTACTGCTAATGTTTCATATTTGATTGACATAATTTTCAAAAATTTAAAAATGAAATATAGAAAAACAATATTCTGTTATAAACAATTAAATGGTAGCGTGATACTTGCCACACCCGTTACAACAACATCGATTTTTGGTAAAAATATATATTAAAGGCAGGCCTACGGATAATGATGTACTAAAATATCTGTCTAATGATCTTTATAAAGAAAAATGATGAAAAATATAGATAATATCTACATTTTTATGGGCGTTCTCTTTAGTAATATCCATTCCATTTACCATTACCCTATATTAGTATTCTTCCGCCTTTCCTCCAGACACTTTCGGATACCCTTTCAGATTTTGGGCTAACATTTTTTACCCTTCGGCCTTTCTAAGTTTCTTTTTAATTAATTTATAGCGTTATAGCGATGCAATTAGTTCATAAAATAAATGAATGTTGGTAATCTAATTGGAAAATATCGTTATATTTCCATAAAATTTTCTGCACTCCCCTCCTTGCGACACCGTTTCTAATTTTCATTTATTAAGGAGATTGCTTATTTAGATTTTTTCTATTTGGTTCTTGTTCGTGCTATGAAGCGAGAATTAATGAACAGTATTAAATAGCAAATGGTGAAAATTTGTTGCTTAATTACGGTTTTCTTTATTTTTAGAAAATGAAATAACTTTATTTACTTTCATTAATAAGCCTTTTGATACCAAATGACTAAAAAAATTAAAAAAATAAAATTGTTAATAGCGAGAGTATTTTTTGTTATTTTATAAATGGTGTTAGCAACCCAGCTCTTTTGTTCGGTCACGTCATATTCTTTATGTATTAATAAAATTGGTTCAAAATACTTTAAAACTCTTTATACGCGGGTCGTTCAAAAAGTTCATGACTATATTTTTTAAATGTGATTCGTTAGATAGCGTGCTGCGAAATTTTAGACGCATACGTTTATTTGCTTGTTTGTCGCGATTGAGTAAAGCAAATGAGTAGTAGAGCATTGAGTAAAGTCTTGAAATTTTCTTAAAAATGGATTAAAATTTGAGGTGCTATAAAGTACTTTGTTTTAGTTGGTTTAACACTGATGGACATACAAAAGAGTATGATACTATTTTAAAGAATTATGTCTCTTTGTTTTCAACGCTAAAAAAAGTGAGCTGTTGAATTTTAATGTGGTTGTGCATCTATTGAAGATAATTAACGTTCGGAATGCCAAAAAACCGCTGTGAATGATAAAACCGTCATAAAGTATCACAATGTCGTATTGAATGATCGTCAATTGAAGGTATGTGAGCCTGCTGACATTATAAACATCTCGATAGACTGTACTGACTATATTTTACACGATATTTTTGGTATGAAAAAGCTTTCCGCTTCACAGCGGCGTTTATTAATTGTTGCCCGATGACGCATTCAATTCAAACATGAATTACAAGTAGCGGTCCAATCAGTGTGTGAAACGAGATGAAGGTGCCCCGAAGAAGGCGAAAACTTCTATCTTCAGAAAGGGTCATTGCTACGATCAGATCTACGTCAGATAGATCAGATACGTCAGTCGATCTAGTCAGATGCTACGTCAGATATTCTTGTGATGTGGGGCTTATGAACTATTTGGTAAATCACTGACTAGAGCAATGTACATATTTTGTAACGCTGTTAAATGGAACCATCAGACCTGATAGGTTACAATCTATGAATTCAGCCCAGCCATTGGTAGAAGCACTATCACGGAACCATACTTCCAGAACTATTAAAGCTTGGAGCCAAAAAATGATCTCAAGCCATTCCTCAAGTTATAGTTAACATCTTAAATAATGGGCAGATGCTCAATGCAGTAGGTGCTCATATGCCCGATTCAAAAGAAAGGAGGTAAACTGGAATGCGAGAACTATCAGAGCAAATTATTGCTTTGCACAACTTATAAAGTTCTTGCAAACATAGTAAGGCAGAGGATAGAAGAAGGAATGAGCGAATATCAAGCAAGGTGCAGAAGGAGATGCTTAACAATAGATCAGTTGTTCATACTCCGTCAAAAAAATGAAGAAAACAACCTAATCGTATACTCCTTTATTCCAGATGTGCATAGATCATATAAATGATACTTAGTTTTATAGCTGAAATATGGTGCTTTAAAATGACCATACAGCCGGAAAAAACTCTGATTCGAATAGGTTCTGCAGTTGATGAAATTTTTGGCAGTGTTTTGTAGGCTCAGACTGTTTTCAAAAAAATAGTATATGAACAGATGACTCATCTCCATTAGAAAAGTTTTTATAATAAATTCTGTAGAATTTATTATTCTAGCATCTCCAATTAGATAATAAAAATAATACAGATACAGAACATAATAAATCATATAGCATCCCCAAAATTCAACAAAACCTTTCATGGTCTATTTCATTTAATCGAGCTACTTTCTCTGTACAGGCGTATAATTGCGTATAAAGAGCAGTAGTATACGACTCTATGGAGAAAATGGAAATACCCGTGAAGCTTATTAGATTAAGAAACATTAAAAGTAACGTCAATATCGGTTTAGCTCGGAACAATTCGGAAGTTATACCGAAATTTACTTTCGCGTCCCTTCAGAAAAGCCATTCGGAAAGAATCGAAATTTCGTGTAAAGAACACTGGAAACGAACCTGAATATTGGGTCGGCTCGGAATTATACCGAATATATCGAACTAGCGTTTTTTTGGAATAGCGGTTTACAAAGGATTTAATCTGTTCTTTCGCCTCATTAAAATTAGTAATTTCAACAAAACTAATTGCAGCAAGTTTAAAAGACGGTATTTACTATTTTAGACTTATTTGAAGTTTATTGCTTGCTACATGACGTATTTATTGACATATTAATAAAGTCCATAAATAAAAGGTAAATATTGTTTTTCAAAAATATTGAAAAATGTTAAATATTGAATAAGCAAAAGGGTATTTTTTAGTTTGGTAATTATTTTTGAGTGAAAAAATAATATAAATTATAATTAGAAAAACAAAACATATACATATCGTTTAAATCATTAATTTTATTTCAACACGCAGGAATATTCCATCTTACAAATTTGTCATGCTAATTTGTTATCCCTATATGAATAAAGTAGTATAAATAAAAGTTATAAAAACTAATGCAAAAAAATCAAAAGGAACCCTAATCTAATTTTAATCTTTCTTTCTGAACTTACTTGCGAGTATAACGCAAGTATAACGCCGAAAACAACACCGAAAACCTAAATAACAATTAAAAGCAAGTATATTTCCAAATTGCTAGCAAATCAGCAAAAGCAATTAAACATATAGGCTAAATCTAGAATAATATTATGAAGGTATTCTAGTTCTGCAAGGGACGATGTGAAATGTGTCAAGCGGTTCAAATCTTCGCCATTGTTATATTTTTTATAACGGAATAATTTTAATACTATTTTTGAAAAAAAAATATAATAAAATTATAGCAATGGTGAGAATTTGAACCTTAAACTGTAAGTCCGTACGCCATAAAAAGTTTAAATTTATGCCTCGGACATACTTGCGTTGGCGCCACCGCTTGACACATTTCCCATCGTCCCTTACAAGATTGGAATACCTTCATATATATTATCTTAATTAAACCTATAGAATAATAACTAAGATCGACAAACGATTTTATTTGTGCAGGACTCGGATTCCTTCCGAACGTCTTTTCGGAAAGGGCGTGAAAGTAAATTTCGGTATAACTTCCGAATTGTTCCGAGCCGACCCGATATTGGCGTTCCTTTTAATGCTTCCTTATTATATTAACCTGAATGACGATCCATAATACCAAAATAGTAAGTAAAAATTAAAAACACACCACGGCAAAATTTGAGATCGAAGAAGGTTTGCGACCGGATGATGGATTAGCATCAGTTCTGTTTAAAAGAGTATCGAGCAAAGTCGTCAGCGAAATATACGTAGATGTAAATGGAACAATGATACTATACAATAATAAAAAAACAAATCGTAGGATATGCGGATGACCTAAGCATATTAACTTGATCGGAAAAATTATTAAGATATACATATGATGAAATAAAGGTAAAAACCGAAGGGACTGGTCTGGAAATAAATATAGACAAAACAAATATCAAGACAACATCAACTAATCCAATATGAGACCAAATCTGGATATATACTTCTTGTATTCTCTCCTAAGATCAAAACTTATACAAAGGAAACACGAAAATTAGAATCTATAAAACACTCCTTCGATCAGTAATTACTTATAGCTGCGAGACGTGGGCCCTTACAAAGAAAACAGAAGAAATGCTTGTAGTATTTCAAAGAAGAGTACTAGAGTCAGAAGAGATTATTTTTTGATGCTGGGAATGATAATGGAATTTGGAGGATCAGGTTTAACTTGGAACTTAAGCAATTATACAAAAATTTCGATATTGTGACTATGTGAGATGGGCGGGACATGTAGTGAGAATGCCAGAAAACCGAATACCAAGGAAAATCAATGCGCCAAATGGCCAATGTAAGAAGAGATGCTGAAGTACTACTGTATATTAAAAACTTGCAAGGGCTGCTGGAGATTGATCTAGTTGGAGGTGAAGGTTGAAGGAAGTCAAGGCTCACTGACGGACTGTAGCACTACAGATGTGGAGACCAGATACTAACAGAAGAAGCAGGAGACCGAAAAGAAGGTGGGAAGATCAGGCGAGGGAAGACATAAGGAAATTGGAAATACAAACATGGTGGGAAAAGATACAGAACCGAGATGCGTGGAAGAAAATAACGAAAGAAGCAAGGACAAACAACAGGAGAATAAGTCAAGAATAGAGGAACGTTGTCTAAATCACCACAAGAAACGAGTTTCTAGAGTTCAAAAGAATTGAGCGGCTTGAGTGCTTCCACATGTACCGTATTTAACAGATTTAGCTTCCAGCGATTATTTTCTTTTCTCAAAACTGAAAAAATGACTTGAATTAGAAAAATTAATTTCAAATGATTAGCTTAATCTTGAAGCATCTGATTGTTTTGCATAGTTGGTCAAATTGCATTATACTTAGGGTATTAAAAAGTTACGAAAACGTCGTTGGGTTTGATGTAATGAATTGCAGAGTGCCTATGTTGAAAAATTTAAAAAAAATTCTAAACTTTTGTTTTTTTTGTCATGTTAAGAGTGTCTCCTCATTTTTCGACGTACACCATCGAACTTTTACAATGTTGTCAACTGGTACGATCTTTGCATAAACACAATTTCAACTGAACTTCTATTTTGGTGATTGTTATCTTTTAGTTAAAAAAGTAATAAAACATTAATAAACATATTCAAAAATCAAGGAAATTTTTTTCCTGGCTCCATATAATAAATAATTGCTCGTATTCGGATATGAGCAATTTAGGATGAAGTCTGCAATATTATGTAGCTCACGCCATCCTGTGGTGAACGTTCGCAACAGCCAGATTGCGCTAAACCGTCTGTGTCTAAACCGAGCCGTTCCGTTCTATGCGAAACCTTTCGTTCTTCAACTGCTTTCCGAAGGTTCAGCTTGAGTCCAACTGATGATAGTTTAATGCCAGAAACCGGTCTCGGGAGATGCTTGCTGACGTTTGGGAAGAGGCTGAAGGAATGAGCAATAATTACGTGGAGCGCGGGAAAGATGTTTCTTGTTTTTCTAATATTTTTAACATATTCACCACCATTTACATGCATACACTAAATAGAACATAATCAAATTTTACCTTTTAATGACTTAGCATAACGTGGATCGAAACGATCCTCGCATAAACTATTCTCTAGTAAAATTAAAAAATATTTCTTCGGTCATCAGAAAAAAACCCATCAGAACTTTCGTTAAATTTTTCGCAAGACTGTCTCGCTGGAAGTTATTCTTCTTTTGGTTTTATTCAAATAGTCGCGAAAAGTTTCGGAAAATTTTAAAGTAGCCGAACTAAAGCGGATGATTGAAGCTGTACAAATTGTTTTCATGCTCCGCGGGGAATTTCTGTTTTGTGTAAAAGTTTCTATGAAGATGCAAATGAATAAAGGTTTCAAAATGTTTTGCCCGGAAGTTAATTGAAAATTGAAGCTTATTGGAAATTTCCATACTAACATGCATTCAATTATAAGAAAGATTTAATTTAAAGAGGATATGTATATTAAATAATTTTCCAATAAGTGTCAGAACTTTGAACCGTAATAGAGGCAACACTGTTTGAAATGTAAATATTAGTCATAGACTGCTATATTCAGTACACTGAGTCAATTCACCATGGAAAGATTCACGATTCAACAGCGCATATAAATTGGAAGTTGGAAGGCGATCCTCACGTTGGGGAAAAATAATCTTTTCCGTTGAAGTGCACCTTTGGCTTAATGGGTTTTTGAATAAACATATGGTAACTGTAGCATTTGGGCCTCTTCATTCACAGAAAGTCACTGATTGGTGTGGTTTTTGGTCTGAAGGAGTGATATGACCTATTTTTTTTGAAGACGATAATGTAGATCGTATTATTTTTAATGGTGAATGTTATAGGAATATGCTAACCAAATATCTTTGACTTGAACTGATAAATGTGGATATAAATGTTTTTTATTTAACAAGATGGTGCGACTTGTCAGATATCTCGTCAGACAATAAACGAGGAACTTCGTTTGAGTAATCAGTGAATTTCGCAAAAATAATTGAAATCGTCTCATCACCCTCCATTGCCATCACAAATAATCGATTTCTTTAATCTTACTTAGTTATTTTCTGCTTTTTTACTTGACTCTTGGCTTAATCCTTTTGACAATAGATCCACGGAGAGCTCTTGATCTTTTGAGCGGGACAAAGTACAATTCTGATTACGATTCTGCTAAATTCAGCCTTCCTACTTCTACCAATATACACTCGGCCGAGCAATAGATAATTTACTAGGTCTTTATATTTATTCAAACATCGATAACCAACAACTGGTTTGTTTGCACTGACTTCCTCAGTTCTCTCGGAGTCCTAGATAATTCTTTATTTCCACATCCTCTGTATAGTAAGATTTCTATCTAGGGCATATTTTGTATTCCTTTTTCTATAAATCCTATTTCATCATATTTATCTGGATCCGGAGCCATGTGGGAATCCCTGGCAAGAACCGACGAAATTCACTGATAATGCATTTATTACAAGAAAGGTTTCCTGGGCGCGTTATTTCGCGAAATGGTAATGTCAATGGTCATGTCTTGGATTATTTTTTATGGGTTTATGTTAAATTTCAGGTGTACAAAAATAAACCCCGAACAATTCTTGACCTTAAAGAAAACATTCAGGCCACCATTGAAAATTTACCACGCGACATGTGTGAAAGAGTAATCGACCTTGTATATATATATATATATATATATATATATATATATATATATATATATATATATATATATATATATGTATATATATATATGTATATATATATATATATATATATATATATATATATATATATATATATATATGTATATATATATATATATATATATAGTTTGAGCTATGTTTCGTGCGTTACGTGATTTTTACAGTGCACACAATGTTGAGTTGACTATTCGTCGTTTGGAGGACAAATTCGAATCAACTGGTTCAGTAAACAATCAAACAACATCCGTACGTCATCGAAACGTGAGGTCTGCAGAAAACATTGCTGCAGTGAACGAGAGTGTATTGGATAATCCGAGGTAGCCAATTCCTCATGGTACCCAAGAACTTGGGTCTTCTGCAGACCTCAACTTGGCAATTTTTGCGCGCGCACCCGTTGGATTTGGGCGCGCACCCGTTGGACTAGGGCGCGCACCCGTACAAAATTTAATTGACCTAGGAACTGGAAGTACATATGCATACGAGCATATGCAGCATGGAGCATTCGTTGACTGAGCCCTGGAGCAGTTGGAAGTAGAGCATGATTTCGGACGGTAAATCATCTTCTGAGATGATGCCCATTTTTGGATGAATGGTTATATCAACAAGCAACATTGTCGCATTTGGGGAGATATCAATACACATGAGACCCACCAGTTGCAAATGCGTCAAGAAAAAGTCACTGTTTGGTGTGGATTTGGCCCAGCGGAGTCATTGGCCTGTACTTCTTCCAAAACGAACCTCGCTCCTCCATAACTGCCACCGGCGAGAGGTACAGGTCGATTATAACCAATTTTTTGTGGCGTGAATTAGAAGATATGGATCTCAACGACATGTGGTTCCAGAAAGACGGCGCTACGTGCCACACAGCGCATACAACAATGGATCTTTTGCACGACAAATTCGACGGCATGGTTATCTGATTTAACGCCATTAAACTTTTTCTTGTGTGGCTACCTTAAATCTATGTGAATTTCTATGGTCTATGTGAATAAGCCGCATACGATTCATGCCTTACAATTCAACATAACCAATGCCGTCCAAGATAATGGAGCCAGATTTATGCACCGCCCAGCGAAGCCGCGGCGGTCACTTGGCCGATATCATATTCCATACATAATGTAATCATATACTCTTTCAAATAAAAAAAAATAATGATATCATACACAACTTGTTTTACTTACGTTTAAAGTTCGAGCGCCCTTAACGGAAAACCCTATAGAAACATTTCAGTACCAATAATTATTAATTCACATAATACATTAATAACATTATTAACCTAATACTTTAAAATACCCTCAGTGAAATGAGGTATGTCTTATTCTGCAAAATAAGTGGTTGCCCCAGCGTTGACCTCGTAATCTGAAGTGTATCTTCAAGCAGTGAGCCATTTTTTTTTAAATTTTGGGAAGGAGAACTAATCGCGGCAAATTTGATGAATATGGTGCATGTGGAAGCACTTTGAAGGGTACGTTATGAAGTGTTGTTGCGGCAACTCGCGACTTGTGTGTAGGCGCATTGTCGTAATGAAAGAGCACTTTGTTTTTGGCTAGATGTGGAACACTTCAGGCTAGTGTTTAGCCTGTAGAGTATCATTCAATTCACGTGCGTAATACTCTCCAGTGACGGTCATGCATTTTGCTAGATGGTCTATTAGCATCACACGTTGAGAATTTCTGAAACTCGTACCAGTGACTTTTCTTGCTATCACATACTTCCACCTTCTATTTCGACTAATGCGTTGTCTCTAACATAATGGTGGATCCATGCTTAATCCATAGTTATGAAATGTTGACAAAAGTTACGCTTAAGGCGTTACACCGCCTTGGCGCTCGGAAAAATAGATATAAAAATTTAAAATTTTTTTGAAGCAGTTACTAAATATATAAAATAATTTTTATTTTGTATATATCCATAGTACTTTTATAAATACTTTGAAATAATTACGAATAAAAAAAATGACGGAGATATGAGCCATCAAGTGGACCCTTTTTTGAAAATCCTTGCTGATAGTGTAATTATTTTCTCTGTCAGAAAAATTAAACATGTTTTTTTTCTTATTTAGAAAGGTCATAGCTAAAAAGAAGCATAGACATTTTTTTGTAGAATTGACAGCTGTTTGAAAAAAAAACTTTGAGTTAAAGTTTAAGTTAAAACGAAATTATGAGTTAAAAAAACTTTTGAACGTCATCCAATCAAAAAAATTCTTTGCTTCGTCTTAGATAATATTATAAAAAGTATGTGTTGTAAATTTTAACAAAATTGGTTAAATAGATCTTAAGATAGCTGATACACCAGTTTGAAAAAAGTAGTTTCGACAAAAACGCAAAAGAAAAAACAGTACGGCATTCGCGTCTTAAAACCAAATATTATATATGTTTTTTAATTACCTTCAATCTGCGATTCCTGGACCAAACATGAGGTCTTCCATTGTTGTCGCAATGTTCTCCGACTCCTTTTGAGCAGCTCTTTTCAATATCCTGGCGTCTTTTGTCTCTTGTTGGGCTCTCATGTTGCTATAGATATTCGTAGAGAATCCAAGTTCTTGGCAAATTTCAGCGCGTTTAGGTTAATTACAAGGATTACTAATTGCTTCATTTGTATCCACTAATTGCTTCATATTCATCATCAAATATACTAGCTGCAATATAAGATGCAATCTTAATAATTTTTGCGCCAATGTAATTCAGTTTTGGAGCCGTAGACTAAATGACAGCGTTTAGACGTTCGTTGTTATTGTGAAAGGAGTGTATCCTTCTAAATTCCTCTAAGGAATTATTATTATAAAGGACTAACTAAAAGAACAATACCCTTTGTCAAGGCTTTGAACGGCCCTGAAAGTCAGATTGCTACCTGAGTTTTGAACCTGAATCGACGCGAGCCTTTTTGTGAGTGTTTGTTAAATTATTCGAAATCTAACGCGCACAAATCATTTTCACCGCTAAATGTTCATGTAAAATCTTGTGTATGCTTGTCATACTAATGCCCAGGGATACCTCAATCTCACGGTATGTCACATGACGATCTTAGTTTATCAGGTCGCGCACGGTGTTTTTTTCTGGCACAACAATCGATTCTGGACGATCTTATTTAAATTCGTCTGTGAGCGAACAATGGCTATGCTTGAAATCATTAAACCAGTGATATACTGTGGTTTTAGATGGTGTTTCGCCAAAAGGCGAAGTGAGTTGATTATTGCACTGTTGTTCAGATAATCCACGTCCAAAGTTATAGTAAATCATCGGGCGAAAATTCTCAAGAGTTAATTCCATTTTTTTGACTGATAAAATTTTAAGTTATTAAAGAACACAAATAGCGTCCGTATAACAAAACATTCTGAGTACGTATACAGTCAACAATGTCAAACTTAACGATGTATATGTCAGATGTCGCCTAGTAATACCATTGTTGCCAATTCCTCATACGTAAATAGCAACCCTCGTACTTTTCTTTCAAATCCTGCAAGCATCTTTTCTGTTTTCTTTGCGATGGTCCACGTCATGCAGCCATAAGTGACTATTGGCCGAATTAGTGCTTTATAGATCCAAATTTTCGTGTTCTTTTGAATAAGTTTAAATCTTAGGGCAGAATGCCAGGAATAAGTAACTTTGTTACCCTTCCTAATACGATTTCTGATACCTCCTGTGATGCTGTTTTCAAGTTTGTTTCTCAGATGTGTAAATTCCTTTATAACTTCAATAATGTAATCGTCGATTGTCCAGTTCTGTTCTCTTTTTGGATTGGTTCTATTTTCCGTCAGCTTTATTTTGTCTATATTTATGGCTCTTGTGGCTTTCACCTTTATTTTATCATATGTTTCTCTTAATAATTGTTTCGATCTTATTAATATGTTTAGGCCATCTGCATGTCCTACGATCTGTTATTCTTTATTTATCATTGTTCCGTTAGTGAACCTTATTCTAATGTTTCTAACATCATGACTAAAGTTAAAGGATGACTGATTTATTTTGTATCGACCGTCTTCCTAAATAAAATTTTAAAAATCAAATATTTCAACACTTAATATATTGATCTGATTTTTTTTCCAGGTTCTGACGGAGCGAAGGGAAACGTCCCATCCGAAGGAAGCTTTTCAGCATTACCATATCGGGGCGGTGGTGGTTTTTCGGTTGATTTAAGTGAAAATACACACGTAATGATATATGATGTGGTTATTTGAGTGAAGTGACGTGGAAAAGCTCGCGGATATGACGATGGAAGCCGAGGATAATCCACCGGCTGGGCCTAGTTCTGCACAAGATGGGTAAGCGTTTTATTTCCGTTCATTTCCTTGATGCGCGATTTAGACATTAAATGAGTCTAAATTGGAATATGTTTGTCGTAGAAATATTTTCTCGCTTTTACATATTTTTGTTGATTTTTTATGCATTGAAATTTAAATTGAATAATCTAATGCTCAAAAAGAAATACGATATTTATTTATTACTAATTCTGTCATGGGATAAACGATGCAATATATATGTAGTGCTTTCTTTTCAAAACTACCCTTCATCTTTATTTGTTTTAGCAATGAAAATTAACCCTAAATAAGAAATACGTCAATTTAGATATCGAGGGGGAAGTTCAAAACCAAGGTCCGTTATATTTTATGTGTCACCTCCTTACCTCCAGCCACCTGTTCCTAAAAATTTTAAATGACAACCCCTATCTTATAATATATAATTTTAAAGGTTTTGAAAATCTTAATTAAACTGCGCTTACAAAAATGAGTTCGATTGATTTGTTTTCATAATAGAGAGAAAAATAATAGTATATGACTATCGATGGCTGTAAATAGCATATAGTGAAAGCTTTTAACTAGAACACAAAAATAATTAAATTAAATAAATGTACTTTTAAAAACACTATTTAAAAATTTACTTACTTTAAGTGCTCAAAATGTCCATCACTGTTAGCTAAACAATAATATAATCTATTCTCGATTTTTTTACTACTGTTTTGAAAGATGTCCTTAATAATTAATCTGCATGTATGCGTAATTCCATTTCTTAAATTCTGAATATCCTCGGGCGGAGTTGTAATACAACTGTCTCTAGAAGAAATCCAGTGGCATTATATCTGGAGATCTCGCCGGTCATTTCACAGCGCCTCTTATGTCTATTCATTTGTCAAGAAACCTTTGTTCCAGTCATTGTCGAACATATAATGCGTAGTGTGGGGGTGTGCCGTTATGTTGGAAATATAAATTTTGTTCAGCCAGCAGTGCGTTTTCTTCTTCATAGATTTGGTTTTCTAAGTACTGTGTTATAATTGGATCGATTTCGTTTCCAATAAGTTTAAGTACAATTCACCGGGTAAATTTTCTTTAGTAAAAATCGGACTTATTATTTCGTTCCCCAAAATTCCACCCCAAACATTAATCGTTTGGGGAAACTGCGCGTGACCCTTTTGAAACACATGTGGATTGTTATTATCCCAGTATCTGCAGTTATGTTTATTTAGAAAGCCATTAAGGAAAAATGTTGCTTCATCGCTATTATTCACAAATATTCTTTTTTAAATTCGGATCATTTTGGATTCTCGCAGTCATTATTTCACAAATCTGAATCCTTTTGCCATCCTTGTCATCCATCTTCGCTGAGCTGCTGAAGAATACTATATTTGTAAGAAAATAACTTGTTTTGTTTTAAAATTTTATTAATGGAACCAATGGAAATATCTGTTAACTTAGCCACTTTTGGAATTGAAGTAGTTAGATAAACCGTGAAATGGCCTAAACCTTCAATCTGTGTGGGTTCATTAAGAACTCTCGCCTGCTTATTCACTTTGTTTCACAGGGGCCCAGTCTCTCCAAATTTTTGAACAATTTTTATCCATCGAGTCAGAAATGGCTGAGAACGACGTCGAATCAATTGTTCATTGTAATCGCGGATACCTTCAGCTATCGACAGTACTTTCTCTGCACTACGTGCTGGAAGTGGTCTATTTGGTCGGCGGTCACCTAATAATGAAAATTGGGTTTGCAATTTTCTGACGGTAGTGGCAATAGTGCGTTCGGTGGGTCGATTATTCCGACCATAAGTAGCTCTAAGTACACGAAAAACTTGCCTCACAGAACCCTGATTTTCGTAATACAGCTCTACAATTTGGATTCGCTGTTTGACGCTGACGGCTTGACCCGACTCACATGTGATCTGTAAAAAAAATATATTGAAAAAGTACCTCACGATGAATCACCCTTTATAAACTCTCTTATCTTACTTTTTATATTAGGAAAAGAAAAATGATGTGCGCAAAAAAAATTAAAGCATGTTGCGTCAACACTTTTTAAAACGTATTTTTTCCTCTGTTACGAGAACGGATCAACCGATTTCAGTTTTGTAAACGCAATTTAATTAGGATTTTTAAGAGCTTTAAAATGATATGTTACAAGATAGGGGTTGCCATTTAAATTTTTTAGGTAGAGATGATTAAAAGTAAGGAGAGGTGAAGCAGAAAATATAACGGATATTGGTTTTGAACTTTCCCTCGATATCTAAATTGACGGTTTTTTTTAAATTATTGATTGATTTGTCCGTTACTTTGTGATATTTTATTTTTTTTTAAAGGAATAAAGCAATTTTACACTTTTATAAAAGTGATAGATAACGGTTTTTTTGTCTAGAGCTAATTTTTATTGCAAAGAAAGAAATAATGAAGATGGCTACTTTTGAAATCAAAGCATTGGTTGTTGTTTTCTCCACCTTTCGACCAATTTATTGGTGCCGTTTCGTTAGAAATCGCCAGGCCTGGACTGGTTAAGCTAGTTTTTGCGGTCTTGCCTCTCATTGAATTGGACAACGACCGGACGAGGTGATAATCAGTTGCCACAAGATTCGAAGAATCTCCCATTCGAGATCATTCATGGCGTCCTTGACGATGCTTGCTGTGAGGTCGTGCAATGTTTTGGACCAAAATGACTTGGCTTTTTAGTTCAATAACCTCATTTATACGATGTAGCTGAGCGAGATAGCGTTCCCTGTCGACCATCTTGTTTTTCTCTAGCATTTCCCAGTTCACGAGACTCCCCCAGTTCCACTAAACACAGATCATGATCTTGGGATCAAGATCTTGCTTTAATCTCGGCTTTGGCGTGAGCAGCTTTGTTGCTGTGGTTTTCTTTGTTGTCGTCGGTTAGTTTGTGTGGCATCGAAGCTCTGAGTTTTTGAGTAAATCCCATAGAATGAAGACGTCGAGAGATTGTTGCAAGGCCGCAGTCTATCTTCTCAGGCAATTCTCAGCATGTTTTACGGCCGTCTTGCTTCAAAAATGCTTTAAGGTAGTTCTCGTCAAAGTCGGAAGATCGGCCAGAGCGGGGCGTATCGTTCAGATCGAAGTTGCCATTTTTGAACTTGGCAAACCAATCTCGAGCAGCTCGATCTCTCGATAGAGAGATGCAGCAAGACATCTGCTTTGCAGAGAACTGCTTTTGTAGTTTTTTGACTACGACGAAAGGTGAATATAGCAAGTGTCGAAAATGAAGTTTTTTGCCGCCTGAAGTTTTCATTTCAAAATCCTGAAGTTAATTAAAATTAAGCTTTTCAAGGAAATGATGCCAAAAGTTTCTATAGTAAGAAAAGGGCTTTCGAATGCATATATATATATATATATATATATATATATATATATATATATATATATATATATATATATATATATATATATATATATGTCTTGGCATTACAAGACGAGACAGAAAGTCCTGCGCATGGATCAGGGAACAAACAAAAGTCTGTGACATCATTGGAAGAGTAAAACAGTTGAAATGGAGATGGGCAGGCCATATGGCGAGGCGATGGGACGACAGATGGACCAAGGCAATCCTGGAGTGGATACCGCTTGATCGCAAACGTCCGCGAAGAAGACCGAAAGCACGATGGACTGATGACATCGTTAAGTATATTGGACCCGAGTGGCAGAGGAAAGCCCAGGACCGTGAAGGTTGGAAGCATGCTGAAGAGGCCTTCATCCTGCAGTGGATCGATACGGGCTGATGATGATGATGATGCTGATATATATATATGTATGTAT
>JARFXV010000916.1:452500-509884 GCA_031761425.1 Cosmopolites sordidus
CAATTTCGCACATCGGGTGGTAGCTACCCCTAAGTGTTGTCGAAGCTTTTAGATAGGATCAGCGAACACATTGAATGTAATCACGATAACGCAACCCAGCGCCCTTAAGCGAAAAAATGAAATTTAGTCGGCATCTGGTCAAATGCAATAAAACCCATCTTTACCAAAAAAGTAATAAAACTATCGTTTTACCTGAGAATGAACAATAGACCAGAAGATGTAAATTAAACAAACATATTTCTTACATTTGTATGCTAACAGACCTCCTGAACAAACGATAGACCTATCGTTCTATTTGCGATGAAACCGAGGTCTGAAAAATATATACTAAACAAAAATATTTATTACAGTAGATAAAACAATTATGTTTATTTGTTTTCTTTCCAATCCAGATGTTAGAAAATTATGGATAATTGTGTCGGAGAAGTGACGATTTTAATGCTAAATCACGCACGCATTTCTTCCAAATATCGTATAAACACAGATTATCAACCTCCAACAGGAGTTATTAGGTACCTCCAACAGGAGTTATTAGGATATGAAAAGGATAGGGTATGAACATTAAATCATTATTCACTTATGATAACGCTAACGATCACACCTTGTAGCCTTATTCTCAGGCTCAGGTGGTGTTGTTGAGAGGTCTTTTTAGTAAGTAGAAGCAGCCATTATTTTTCGACTACGATTGCAAGATCAACAGAAGTAAATTAGAATTAATTTTTTTCACAAATTTATTTTTATTTTTTTAGGGTAGTCTCCTTTCAGGTCTATACACTTTTCCAAGCGTTTCTCCAACTTTTTTAAGCCGTCTAAAAAATACGATTTTTCAAACTCTCTTTTCAAGTTCGTGTAATTTGGCCGCGACAAAAAAGATGAATGTGCCGGTGCGTTATGTTATCATGTTGAAAGAGCACTTTTTTCTTAGCCAAATGGGGCTGTGTCTCCTTCAATTTCTTATCGAGTCTGTCCAACAACTCATTGTAGTACTGCTCTGAGGCATCCATGAGGATGCTTTCTTTGGAATCCCAAAAAATCGAATCCATAACATTTCGGTCTGGTGGAACCGTTTTTGCCTTCTTCTGTCTCTTGGTCTCTCGTATGTAATAATGTATCCAGGTTTTGGATTTCGCTTAAAGCGGTCCAAACACTACTTTGACATTATTAGCCGTACCCGCTTATTATCCACCGTGAGCAATCGCGGCACCCATCGGGCCGACATTTTCCTCACACCTATCTTATCATTTAAAATCTTGATTGCCGTTCCGTACGAGACATCTACGGCCTCAGTTACTTTACTCACTTTCGTTCGGCGATCAGAAAAATCATGTCATGGACCTTTTCGTCGATTTCCTCGGTAACCACGTCTGACGGGCGTCCTGGCCGTTCTTCATCGAAAGCAGTTGTACGACCACGCTTAAACTTGCTAAACCAATATCTTACGGTTGTCATAGATGGTGAAGTGTCCCCATAGACAGCATCCAACTTCACCTTTATTTCTTCTCATGGTTTTCCATCCAAAAATATAAAACGAATTACGGATCGATATTGCTCTTTTTCTATTTTATCGAGAAATACAAAACACGAATGATACAAGTGGCTGTAAAAAAAACTGAATTTATCTGAAATTCAGCATGAGGTCGTTTAACAGTCTGTAGTACACGATGGTAATGTTAATTTCACTCGTCAATGCCATCTGTTATTAAACTCGGGTACTTATTGATCAACCCTCGTACTTAAATTGATCCGCAATAATGTTCTTGACCATTGGTTTATTATTGCCAATAAGAAAATAAAGAAAGAAACTGTTGAAGAACTTATCAAAATGACGGGCATTTTTCATTTTAAACATAGCACATAAAATTTCCCCTGCCACCCTTAATATCGCTGGAGTTGTAAGGTAAACGGTGAAGCTTGCGGCAAAATTGTTCTCCCACACAATTGCACAAGCCATAACACATTGTGGGATGTTAGGGCATTTTAAAAGTCAAAATTAGTAAGAAACCTCCGATTGTTTTAATCTTAACGTTGTTGAAAGAAATGTGAGGGATCGAAAAAAGCTTACGGTATTGCGATATAAATTTAAAATGAAATTATTGATAAAATGACAGATGTAATATGAAAGCTTAGAATTAAGGATAATCGGTCTCTATAACCATTTCAAAAAGGTAAATTTCAGGAATTATAATCAGCAATACATTCCTTAAATTATTATATCAAGATCTGAAAAGACGGTATAGCATTGAATATCTTCTGACTCACAGGCTCAACCTGGACATTTTGGAGAACTTTTTCCCTATATTGCAAGTAAAGGGTGGTCTCCAATATCTTAGGTGATATTTAGATATCGGTTAAGATCGTATAATACATAATGGGCAGAAATGAAAATTCCACTTTAATATTTGCAATGTTGACGCGGATGATACAATTGACCTCGCAGCTAGGGAACCCGATTTAAGCAGCTCCATTTTCACACGATTACAAACTGAGGACACTTTTTCAAATAATGATACCGACGTCTTGTATAAGGATTATGTTATTTATAAGTTAAAAGACCCATCGTCATTACTGACGCGCGCTTCAACTTCCTAATCATTCAGTTCGGTAAATCATTTAAATGAAGGTGGTTTGTCTAAACCGTCAAATGTGTTGTGATCTCAAAATTACAGAAAATTATTTCAAAAAATTACTGAACCTAAGTGAAAACGTGGAATGCGACGAAAAAAATTAAAAAAAATATTCTTAAGATCCAGAGTGTTTTTTAGGAATGGGAAATTGAGTAAAGGTCTAGTTGAAAATAGAATGTCGCGGAAAATAAAAATGATTAAAATTACTATATAATTTTTAATTACTTTATTTTGATTTAAATGTAAAAATAAAGTTTTTTTTCTTGGAATTTCCAATTACTTTTATTTCCATGTCGTCTATTACACTAAATATTTCGGCTTGAGCAAAAAAAGACGTAATAATAATAAAACTTAAATCTTTCCGCTTAAAATTAGGATGAATTTCAGCTGCAGAAGTAAGTACGCGTATTTTGTATCATGCACGTGTTCAATCAAGTCGTCTCCATTTGACGCAAACGTCAATTGACTCAATTGACGTCATGCGCAAACGGAACCAACTTTCGACGAGTTATATATCATATCTTTTGAGTTATTGTATCATGAGGTAAATCAACATCTGATATTTCTTCAGTACCAGTTTCGACTCTTTAAAGTCACTTGGTGGTCCACAGCAATTTTTTCCGTAAACCGGATTTTTCTAGTCCTTTTGAAAATGAGTGATAATAATTTTGAGCAATAGTACAGTATCAAGTTTTGTTTCAAGCTTGAGTAAGTGCGATGGAAAGGGTCAAGGGTCCAAGTTTTCAGGTGGTCTAAGGCAGGGTTTCTCAAAATGGGCTACATGAGCCCTTAGGGTTTCGCCAGTTGCTCTTAAGGGTAGGAGTGGGGCGACTTACAATGCTAATTACTAATGTGGTGTCCGCTTGCTTGCGGCTTTTACACGATTTGCGCGGAGCGAGATACTTGGGGGCCGCCATTTGCTACGCGGCGGATCTCCCGCCTTTGTTACATGCGCGCGCATTGCTACTTGACATATTTATCAAAACAAAATAATCATTTGCACTCATTTCGTGTGGCCGGTAATAAAGTGATCAAGTAATTTTGAATGAATAATAATTATAAACATGAATTAATAGTTAAAAACGGGATCAATACGCGGAATATGTTCAAATATTCAGACGTTATCATTCAATTCGCAAACTGTGAAAAGTGCGTCGATTCAAATTGCGTCTACTTCTGAAATTTCAATTTCAAACGGAACTTCTGCGGAAACGAGTGAACCAGAAAAAAACATCATTCCATCGGCAAAAAAAAATGACTAAGACAATTTGAAAATTAGATTTACATGCAAAAAAGAATCTCAGTATCTAGAGCCATAGTGTGTAATATGCTCAGAAGTTCTCAAAAAAAGAGGACGTTGGATTCTTCAAAAAAAAAACTATGAAAAACACTGTGGGTACTAACTCTGAATATTTATATGCGTCTTTCCTTGTAGCTTATAAAATCGTAAAGACCGGAGTCATACAATATTGCTGAATAATTCATTTTACCAGCTGATAAAGATATGGTCAGTTGCGTACTGGGAGACAAATTATCGAAATAGCTGGATAAAATACCTCTATCGAATGATATAATTGCACGGCGCTTCTACGACATGACACGCGATGTTGAAAATACTATATTTTCGATATATATTTCGATATTGGGGTCTACGACAGAAGGAAAATATATTTTCATCGCGCTATCAATGCTTTTTTGAAGAACATGGCGTAGATTGGACAAGATGTCTGGTTTATCATGTGATGGTGCCAAGGCCACGACAGGAAGCATATTTGGACTAATTACAAAATTAAAAATGTTGCTCTTGAGGCCAAAAGTACTCATTGTGCCGAGACATGGGTAGTGAACTGAACATGTTCCATTACTGTTACACTGCGAAGTACGTTGGTTGTCAAAATGTAGGATATATATATATATATATATATATATATATATATATATATATATATATATATATATATATATATATATATATATATATATATATATATATATATATATATATATATATATATATATATATATATATATATATATATATATATATATATATATATATATATTTATATATAATATATATATATAAATAAATATATATATATATATATATATATATATATATATATATATATATATATATATATATATATATATATATATATATATATATATATATTCCAGTATACCCCGCCTAAGGTACTGGACGGGTCACGGGTGGTGGATAGTGAAAGTTCCATTAGATATTAATGGACAGCTGCGAATATCTCAAAATAAGCAGCCCCGAACCAAGGCAAAAAAAAAAAAAAAAAAAAAAAAAACAAAATCCACTTAGCGTCTGACTTGTATCAAGCGGTTGAGTGGTCAGCGTCTGTTCACCAGTGGTGCGGCTGATATTTAAATTCTGGAACTAACCCCTCCAGTCTTAACCTCTGAACCGTCATGGTTCAAACCTTTAATTCAAAGTACAAGATGAAGCGTTCTAGTAATTACAAAATTACCCCAGGAGGTAGACAATCCTCTGCCAGCTTTGCTGGTACAACCGGACTTTCGGATTCTGGGGCGTCCGGGCTTAAACGCAAAATCTTTCAGAGGGAGTCGGAGACCTCTGGCCAACGTCTGAAACCAAAAACAAAAACTTTCTTTGGAACGGTAAATATCAATTCTCTCCTGCGTCCAGGAAAACTACACGAATTGGGGCGAACATTAAATCAGCAAAAAATCCAAATTTTAGCTTTGCAAGAAACCAGATTGACAGATGATAACACCTTGGAATTCGGCAACTACAGACTTTTTAAAAGTAAAACGGACAAAAGAATACTCAAAAATACACCACATCTCGGTGTTGCTTTTGCTGTCTCAAGAAACATTCTTGGTTCTATAACAAATGTCCAGCCAGTAAATAATCGACTTATGACACTATCCCTCAAGTGTGCTAACCAAAACTATACATTAATCAATGCACACCTCCCAGTTAATGAAGAAAATAAATCTAATCCTGAAAAAGTAAATAAGTCCTGGGAAATTCTGGAAAAGACTATCTCTAACATTCCCTCTAACCATATAAAAATCCTATTGGGTGATTTCAACGCCCAACTAGGGAAAGAAAAAAAGTACAGGAAAACAGTCGGCAGTTTTCCCGCTCATAAATGGACTAACCATAATGGTAGAAGATTGGTTGAACTATGTTCGCAGTTTAATCTAAAAATAATGTCAACCCATTTTAAGAAGAAAATATCAAAACAAAAGACCTGGAGGTGCCCAAACACGTACATGGGTGAATTTCAAATTGACCATGTTGCCATTTCGTACCCCAATTATAAAGAGATTTTGAATGTTCAAGTCAGGAAAGGAGCTAATATAGACACGGATCACTACTTGACTAGAATCAAACTTAGCTTAAAACCTCGAAAACTTATTCAAAAGAGGCTGCTAATACCAAAGTTTGACCCAACGAAAATAAAACCAGCCCTAACAGAAGAGCTTGATAAACAACCAGCACAGAACTGGCAAGAATTGAAACAAAAAATTATTAAAACGGCCTTAAAGTTGGTCCCTTTGCAAAGGCGTGGAAGGCATCCGTGGTGGGATGAAGTTTGCGAGCAAGCAGTATTAAGCCGAAGTAAAGCATTCAAAGATTGGAACAGTCAAAAAACAGTAATAAACTATAACATCTTTTTGGAAGTAAGAAAAGAAACATCGAAGCTAATTAGACAAACTAAAAGAAAATATGAAAACAATCAACTTAATGAAATAGAAAAAGATTTCCAAAAAAATAACACCCGAAACTTTTGCAAAACATTTAAAACTAAATTAACAGGCTATCAACCGCAAAGTCTTTGCTTCCAAAAGGAAAACGGACAATTAGCTCTAAATAACCAAGACAATTGCAAAGAACTTGCGAAATATTTTGAACAAATACTAAACTGTTCTGAGCCCTTAAACAAATTAACAACACTAAAACCTAAACAAACAAACCCAGATTCATTACCACCGAATGAAGATGAAATAATTAGGCAAATTAAGCGTCTTAAAAATGACAAGGCTTCTGGTGAAGATGGAATCACTGCTGAACTTTTGAAATCCGCTGGTCCAGGTACAATCAAGGAAATAACCAAAATTCTACAAGAAGTTTGGCGAACCGAACGGATTCCGGAAGATTGGAAAGATGCTCTAATCCATCCACTACATAAGAAAGGAGATAGAACGGATGTAAACAACTATAGAGGGATATCTCTTCTCCCAGTTTGTTACAAGATTCTATCTCAATGTCTACTAGACAGAGCACAGGTACAGTTAGAACCTAACATTGGTGAATATCAAGCAGGTTTTCGACCGGGCAGATCCTGCCCTGAACAGATCCTGAATCTGAAGTTGATTCTAAGACATCAAAAACTGTACAATAAAAATCTCGTCTGTACATTTGTGGATTTCAAAAAAGCATATGATTCTATTGACCGCGAATCTTTATTCCGAATCTTGAAAGAACAAGGACTAGATCTGAAAACGCTGGCAATTATTAAAGCAACGTTAACTAACACAAGGTCAAAAGTTAAATTCATGGGTGAGATCTCAGAGCCCTTCGAAATTAGAACTGGAGTGAGACAAGGGGATGGACTCTCGCCACTCTTATTTAACTGTGTTCTAGAAAAAGTAATACAGGAGTGGCGTGAAAAAAAGTCGGCCCTGAATATTGACCAGCCCATTAAACTGGGGAGAACCAACATCAAAATTGATTGTCTGGCATTTGCTGATGATCTAGCAATTTTAGCTCAAGATGTATTAACGGCACAGAAACAGATTGAAATCCTAAAAGAAACAGCAGAAAATGTAGGACTCCAAATTTCCTTTGAAAAGACACAATACATGACCTGCAACAGACTAAGAACGCCATTTCTAAAAACAAAATATGGTAACATCAGACGAGTCTCTCAATTCAAATATTTGGGTGAAATAATCATGGAAAATGGGTTGGAAAAAGCGGCCAATAAGGGTAGATGT
The DNA here is from genome assembly GCA_031761425.1 of Cosmopolites sordidus. NCBI lineage: Eukaryota > Metazoa > Arthropoda > Insecta > Coleoptera > Curculionidae > Cosmopolites > Cosmopolites sordidus. Next base: position 460,123 of record JARFXV010000916.1, read on the forward strand.
CAAAAAATGGAAACGGCATTGAGACTTACACAAAATATTTACAACAAAAAATGCCTATCTAAAAACACAAAACTGAGACATTACAACACAGTTATTAAGCCAGAATGTCTATATGCTGCAGAAACGCTCATTTTGAATAGAAAGAGGGACATCGAGGACATTGAAAAGAAGGAAAGAAAAATCGTAAGGAAAATCCTAGGCCCCAAACAAATAAATAGCACAACATACCGACTTCGAGAAAACGAAGAAATCAAACAATACACAGATATACATAGCGATATGAGAAAAAGAAGACTTAAGTTTTACGGACACATAAAACGGATGAATCCGAGTAGGTTAACTAGACAAATAGTCGAATTTTATGAAAATAGGAGTAAAGCTAAAGTAGAAATAATTAAATGGATTGCTGCAATTAAAGAGGACCTAAGGTCAGCAAATATTTCACAAAGTGAAATTCAGGATAGAGGCTATTTCAGACACAAGGTGAACGTTTGGAAGGTTGGCCAGAGAGAAAAATGTAGGAAGACTGGAACAACTTGGTCTGACGAAAGGAAAAAAGCTCATAGCGAAAGAATGAAATTAGTATGGGCACAAAGGAAGGCTAACAACAACAAACGCCTCTAATTGTACTTCGCGTGGTCCACTAGGGCCCATACGTGAATAATAATAATATATATATATATATATATATATATATATATATATATATATATATATATATATATATATATATATATATATATATATATATATATATATATATATATATATATATATATATATATATATATATATATATATATCAATATCGCAATCAATTCAAAAACTTCGGGTGGCACAGAGGGGAATGGAAAGATGTATGCTTGGCATTACAAGACGAGATAGAAAGTCCTGCGCATGGATCAGGGAACAAACAAAAGTCTGTGACATCATTGGAAGAGTAAAACAGTTGAAATGGAGATGGGCAGGCCATATAGCGAGGCTATGGGACGACAGATCGACGAAGGCAATCCTGGAGTGGATACCGCTTGATTGCAAATGTCCGCGAAGAAGACCGAAAGCACGATGGACTGATGACATCGTTAAGTATATTGGACCCGAGTGGCAGAGGAAAGCCCAGGACCGTGAAGGTTGGAAGCATGCTGAAGAGGCCTTCATCCTGCAGTGGATCGATACGGACTGATGATGATGATGATGATATATATATATTCTCAGTTCTCCGCCGAACTGAAAAGGTACTTTCCAGATATTGGCAATGCAGAAAGCTGGATTTGAAACCCATTTATGAACAGAACTGAAAACCTAAATGCTGGTTTGAGCATTAAGTAACAGGAATCATTGTTGGAAATTTCCACAGATCAAACTCTTCAAGATTTTAAAAAGATGTCTAATTGATTTTTGGGCAGCAAGACAGGAATAATATCCCGAACTCCCATGCAAAGCGGTGAATTTTTTTTTGCCCTTCGTGACAACTTACTTATGTGAGAGTGGGGGTTTTCACACCTGGTTATGATAACAACGAAATACCAAAATCGACTTGATCCTAAATCAGAATAATGATTGAAAATGATCAATATTGCTTCTAAAATAGACTCAATTTGCAACAAGTCCACCCATCATATGAATTAACAGCATGTTATTGCTTTTTCTGACCGTGACAATATCAGATTTAAAAAAAAAAAATCTAATTATAATATCAAAATTATATTTGTTTTTATTAAAGGACTATTTACAAAAAGTGTTCAAAGTGTCCACCATTAATCTCCTGGCAGTAATGAATACGTCGGACGAAACCATGGATAGTGTTTTCCCACCAGATAAGAGGTATATCGCCAATTTATTACAACTTTGTAATTTGAGATCTTTGAGATTTTCTGGCCAATTAACGTAAAACCCAATTTTTCAATAGCCCCACAAAAAAAATCGGGTGGTGCCAAGTTTGGTGACCTTGCCGTCCATTCGATAGCTCCTCTTCGACCGATCTTTCGGTTTGTGAAGGTAGTGTTAAGAAGATTTCTAACGTTAATGCCATAGTGTGTTGGTGCATCAATTTATCTGTAATCATATTTCCTGGTTTTGGTTAATTAAATTTGGAAACAGACGCAAAAGTCAAACAGAAAAAAAGAAACTGATCTAAATACTTATCTGCTGTCAAGTTACCATCAATGAAAACAGCTCCTATAGTATTCTTTCCACTAAATCCCATCCAAGCATTTAACAGTTGAGGATACTGTGTATGAAACTGCTCCATCCAGTGCGGGTTAGTATCAGCCCTGTATCTATAGTTGGGAAATAATATTTTATACAAACTTTGGATTGGTATTTATTTTTCCATCATAATTTCACAAAACTCAACACTTCGATCAAAAACCTCTTCACTTAATTTTTGTAATAATTGTATTTTGTAAGGATAAAAATAATTTTTTTAATTATTTTTTGGACTGAGCGTCTACACAGGTTATGATTTAAAGGTAATTGTTGCAAATGTTTGCAAAATTACCTTTGGTAATTGTTTCTCTTGAAACCTTACGATTGTCTACAACATTAATTAAAACATTCAATTAATTTAGTATCGTTATTAGTATTTGTTTTTGTCTTCCTCATTTTGGACGGTTTTTAATACTGTCTGTATCACTGAATCTTTTCACCGTTTTTGAAACTGTTGACTCAGTGATGTTTTTATTCGAATGTACTTCATTAAATACTCGATAAACTTCAGAATAAGTGCGTTTTCTGTTAAACAATTGTTAGTATTTCAATTCTTTCTCTTACATATATTATGTATTTCTCAAGACATATTAATTCGATATAAAAATTGAAAGACATTTTAAATTCACAAATTGAAAAAATACTTTATTGGTCATCTATAGTTTCATAGCCAACTAAATGAAAAATATATTTACCCTGAAACAGACCAAAATACAATTTTAGTCATTTTGTAAATCTATTTTGAAAATAAACAGTACAATACTTACATGATTGAATTCAGAAACAATGCTCTTTCTAACAATGCCAAATTCAAAAAGTGTCAAAAAAAAAATCAAGTTAGTCTTTGATTTTAAATATGCAACAAGAAAGAAAAAGAAAATATACCCAAAAAGCGGCAAACATTTACGACCATAGCGACCCCTTTCATGGCAGCCTTTCTCCATCGCCTCCTTGGTCATTCTTGCCTTCTTTCACCTTGTGGTCTTCCCCATACAATCTTCAGCACCACTTTACTTTCTCCCATTCTCTCTATATGGCCGAGCCACTGCTGTTTTCTCGATTTTACTAGCGCATTGATCATTGGATCCGTGAAATTATCATACATTTCCTCATTTGTTCTTCTTATGTACAAGCCATTTAAAACTTCTTTCCTCCTGTTATTTTCTGACTATTCTATATTCCCATATTAGCAATTTTTCTTGTTCTTTCTTTTTTAATACCCAGTTTCAGATTCACACAATGCAGTTGGTCTCAATACTGTTTTATACAATCTTAATTTGGTATTTCTGCATTTTACGTTCGATCTTATCAGGTGGTTGGATTTGTTAGTTGGTGGACTTCAATATTGCCACGATGTTCCATTGGTTCTTTTTTTCATCACTATTGTTTTATCTATATTTATTTCTAGACCGGTTTTTTTGGCTTTCACCTTTATTTCATCATGCTTTTTGTAATAATTTTTCCGATCGTGTTAGTACGTTTAGGTTATCTGCATAGCCCATGATCTGTTTTTCTTTATTTATCATTGTTCCATTTACGTCTATGTTTGGTTCGCTGATGGCTTTGTTCAATACTATGTTAAAGAGAACTAGTGCTAAACTGTGTCCTTTTTTACTACTGCCTTGAAATTAAGCATCGCCATCCAGCTTAATCTAATAGGCTTACTTGGTGTTCCCATTTCCTCCATGGTCTCGCATATTACTGCTCTTTGTATGCGGTCTAATATTATAATCTATAAACTAATTGATTAAAGGATTATCAAATTCGGTCGTTTTCTCGATTATTTGACAGACTATGTATAATCGATCTATTGTTGAGCGTCCCCTTCTAAACCTTGCCTGATATTCTCCCATACCCTCTTCGATATATGGTTCTGTCATTTGCCTAACTGTGTTTGTTGGAATTTTATAAGTTGTGCAAAGCAACGATATGCCATTATAGTTTTGCATCTTTCAATTTATCTCATTTCTTATGAATCGGGCATATTACCACCTACTGCCACTCTGCAGGCGTTTCTTGATGTTAACTATTAAATGATAGTTTGAGCTAATTCTTTGCCTCCAAACTTCCGTAGTTCTGAAGGTATGTCATCTATCCTAGGAATTTTATTATTCTTAAGTTTCATTAAACTTTCTTCCAGCTCAAGGTTGAACCACATCGCGTCAAACATCAGTTCTCGATAACACTGACTTACAAAAATTTTGTTTTTTAATGTTTCCTGCACTTCATGAGTCAAATCATGATTGAGAACACTGAATATGATAAAGAAAAATATTTATTAGATATAGTTTCTGTTATATACAATAGGTGGAAGTATTTTGTTTCAACGAATTTAGTGAAAACTATACATTTTAACTACATATGCCATTGAAAGTTCATTTGAAATTATTTTAATGACAGTTACATTCTAAGAGTTCAAATTCGATGGGAGAATACCAGACAGGTTGTTGAGTCTGAAGATAATCATGTGGTGGCTTTATGAGATCGTTTTCTTTTGGATTGCCTCTTGTAACTGAGTTTCGGAGCATTCCTACACACACGGACCAGCCGTAATCCGCAAACCTTGCTTCATTCCAACGGCCCTGATATCTTTTTTCCATCACAGAAATATCCTGATAATATATTTCAGTATTCCTGGAATATTTTTCCGTGTTCATCACTGACAGCTCTACAACTTGGAGGGAAAAAGTCTACGTGGGAGTGGAGAAAATGGATTTAAGAGGCATGTTGCATCCGAGTATTTTTGCAGAAGTTCTGTCACCAACTGGGTGTAGTTATCATCTCTTTTGTTACCTAAAAATTCACGAATAACTCTGCTTAAGGTTTTCCAAGTTTTCTTTCCCCTTCAAAACTCGGTCAAATGCAGGATCTTTTGCAAGTTGACGAATATGTGGCCCAACAAAAATGCTTTCTTTATCTTTTGCATCATTTAAGATACGAAATTTGTCTCTTAAGTACTATAAGACCTGTCCTTGGTTAATACCTTTGACAAACTTTTTCATCAAACCCAGCTTTATATGAAGAGGTGGAAGAAGAACATCTTTTGGGTATATGGGAGGCTCGGCAACGACATTTGTCTCACTTGGGTTAAGATTTCTTGCGGGCCAGTTTCATGAATACCATTTGATTTCCTATCCCAACTGTCCTACGTACCTAAAAAGAAGTTAGTGTTAGTAGTTAGTTAGTAGTAGTAGTTGCATTCTTAAGAGTCCAGCGATTACTTTTAGATCGCTACAGATTTTCCACTTGTGTCGATTGAGTCAAGGAGGGTTGTCATGTTTGTATAAGTCTCCTTCATGTGAATTACATGACCAACAGGAATAGAAGGAAGATGTTTGCCATTGTGAAGTAATACATCTTTTGAAGCAAGCTTGGATGAGTCTATGAATAGCCTTCATTCAGTTGAATTATGGTTTCAATTCAAACATTTCATCAAGCGATTCAAAAAAAAGGAAGCAGATCTCTTTGATACCGTCTGTAATGTGCGATTCTGACAACACGTTGGAGAATATGTCGTTGCTGCAGTATTTACGCTGGAAGTTCTGCCTTTTCCTTTGACAAGTCAAGATCTCGAATGAGGTCACTCAGTTCCGCTTGACTGAGTTTGTGCGGGATGTGTAAAGCTTGTTTGGTTTTTTTTCTTCCAAACTGTCTTTATTTGCCTCTTCGAGCTCATAATGGGATGGAGTAGGAATTGGTAAAAAATCTGAATATGGAATAGGTCGAATAGCCAATGGAAGATTCGGGTATTGAATGGTTCCTCTTTTCTTCAGTGACATTCCTGCCTTTCTAGGTGAGTAAAGCAGAAATATTAGTCATCTGTATAGTTTGTAGGCTCCCGCTAAATCATAGGCACAGCAAAAGCTGTGATCGTTTTTCATTTTTCAGCCATTCTCGAAGTATAGCGGAACAAGAGTTGCAACATATATATGAAGCCCATGACTTATTCTGTTCCTCTACCTTCATACCAAAATAATGGTGGTAGGCAGTCTTCACAATAGGCGTCAGATTGCGTTTCTGTGACAAAAATGTTATTTCACCACAAACGTAACGAACATTATTTACTAAATTTACATATTTTCGAGGCATTTTGATTTAACAAATTTTGCATTTCAAAAGCACTAGAAATTCTGCACTAATTACAACATAAACAATATGAAACTCAGAGGCACAGCAACAGTAATTATGTTTATAACCTACAAACAACTGGAGAATGTGTCACCAAAATGTGTCACCAGAACCTGTCAGTTGACAGGTGTGACAATTCCCGGAAACAAAATTTCCCCCAAACTGAAAATCTATAAAAAATGGCATGTTACTGTATGTTTAAAGCAAGGGCCAATAGGTCATTTTTATGGTGATTTTTGAAAATGATGATTGTTATGTATGGAAATATATAACAATCAGCTATTTTTGAGCCCGAAACAATTTCATTGTTGGTCACTATAATTGAAGTTAACTGACGTCGGTCGTTATCGATATCTGGATGGGTCACTCTAATATAAGCCCAAAGAAACCTACCGATACTTAGCCGTGAAAGAGATATCGGATTAAATAAAAATAAATTAAACTTTTTTCCACCTCCTGCAATCGTGGTACTTCTATCAATGGCTGGGCTTAAAACCTTTTCTGGGGGTTCCGTTTAACAGTGTTTCAAAATATGTCTTCCCTCACCCTAGTATGTTCTCCATGTTGGTTAATATTTCGCCATCTGCATCCTTGGTCAAGGACTCTAGGGTGAAAGCTTTTACTGCCTTAATGTCCTTGTAGATTTTTTTTATCTCCTGTTTATCGTACGCTTATCTCATCTCCTCTGTTTACGTTTTTAGAACCTCCCGTTTTTCTCTTGCATACACGTTTGGCCTCCCTTCTCAGTCTCTCGAATTTTTTTTTGTTATGTTGGCTTTTGTTTGCACTTCAGTCGGGCATAGTTTTTATTCTCCATGGCATTTTTTGCAATCATTGTCGTTTTTTCTTTTACTTCGAGCTCCAATTGTGTCCCCTGTAACTTTTTCTATGACATATTTTATTGTTGCGCATTCACCGTCTGTCGACTTTGTTACTGCTGTGAGTCTCTGTTTTCTATAACTCTGGCTTCGTTCTATGTTGGTTTTCCTTCTTGGCGTTTTCGTCTGCTTGTAATCTTTCAATATCGTATTTTTTAACGTTACGTAAGGTCGTATTGTTTTAAATAGGATAAAAATGCCACAGAAACTTTCATGGTAGTGAAGCAATGAGCTGAATAAGAAGATTTCGTGATAGCAGTGAGACCCATGAATATGATCCACGGCAAGGATTATTTTTTACAGTTCAGACTAAAAAAAAACGCAAAAACTAGTTCATTTTTTTTGAAATAATGATGGTGTCTGCTGGACGCATCGGGGAACTCACCCGGCCATCCTTTCTTTTCGGCTGATTTTGTTCCGTGTAATATAGTTTTTCCGCAGATTGAAACTTGGTATAAACGGTACGACTTCAGACAACTTTTGATTACGGTTTTGTCGACGATTCTAATAAATGACTGTCAGGAAATTGCTTCAAAAATTTTTAGGACGGTAATCCTGATCCACAATGAGTCTTTTAATTAATAATAATGAAAACTATACATATATAACGTCTTCTATTTTAAATTTCATTTTAATCAACTTTTCTGAACATACTGTGCATCGCTAAAAATTCCGCGTCTTACTGCTTTACTAATGGTCAGGCTTTCGATAAAATTTTCAGTCACGTTTTCACATAATCGTGGCTGTAACTCACCAACGACACGTCGGATGTTATCCTTCAGCTCCTGGATCGTTTAGGGATTACTTTTATAAACCTCCCTTTTAACATAGTCCTAAAGAAAGTAATCCAACGGTGTCAAATTGCAGGATCTAGGTGACCAACCTTCATCGCCATTTAAGGAAAGAACACGTTCAGGAATTTTCGTGTAAAACAAATCAATTTAAGCAGCTTGGCGCGAAGTAGCGTTAATCTGCTGAAACCCCATACAGTCCTGGTCCATATGCTCCACTTTTGGTCTAAAAACAAAACCCTTCCACCAAAGACAAACTAAATTTGATTATATTTTTTAAAGGAAAAGAAAAATAACATTCTAAAATTTGTTTATATATATATATATATATATATATATATATATATATATATATATATATATATATATATATATATATATATATATATATCTTTCATCTTTCTCCATACTCCACGGGCCTCTGCTTGTTTCAAATCAGCCGTTGCCATCGCCATCGCGGCGAGACAAGTATCTCCCAGGCCTTGAGATACTTGTCTCGACGCGATGGCGACGGCTGATTTTAAATAAGCAGAGGTACGTGGAATATTGATGATAGATTTCTGTCATTTTAATATCTCTCTCCGCGGCCCCACTACGCTATCTTTTGAGCATATCTATATATATATATATATATATATATATATATATATATATATATATATATATATATATATACACATATATATATATATATATATATATATATATATATATATATATATATATATATCTATATATATATATATATATATATATATATATATATATATATATATATATATATATATATATATATATATATATCAGAAACCTTTCACCCTTTCCCTACGTGGTGCCACCGATCGCCTTCGCCCAACTGCCACCATGTGACATTACGTAACTCTCGGGGCCGGTTTTTACCCTTTCGGACGTTATCAGCCGAGCTCCAGATGAACGCAAGGAAAGCAGTTGGGAGAGACGATCGGGGCCAGGCTATATCAACTGGTCATTTTAGATGACCATTAAGCTTGTGGTCTTGTAGATAAATATATATAGGGTTTTTCAATTGGGACGGATCGATGTTGGCAGCCTGTGGCGGCCATGTTGTTGAGGTGGCGTCTGTCTAACCTGTTGTTTATTTTTAATCACCTATGCCAAATCACCATGACAAGTCATACGGTTGAGCAGTATGTCCAAATGATAGAACTTTATTATCAAAATGAGTGCTCGTTAGTGCAAACGTTTCGCGCGTTGCGCCCATTTTACGGTAGGCGCGGTGGCCCTTCGAAGTCGACTCTCCAACGTTTGGTGACCAAATTCGAGACTACTGGTTCGGTAAACAATTAGCCAACACTCGTACGTCAAAGGAACATCAGTTCGGTCGAGAACATCGCCGCTGTCTGTGAAAGTGTGCAGGAAAACCCGTGGTAGTCAATTCCTAACCGTGTACAAGAACTCGACGTTTCGCACGACTTCGACTTCAACTTCCAACAAGATCCAACTGATTTAGGAAAGTTAATGACCATAAACAACGCCGTTTATTCGCTGTGTGGGCTTCGGGGCGTTTGGAAGAATCCAATTTTGGCATACAAATTGGCATTAAAAAAAAAAATTTAACGACGAGACCCATTTTTGGATGAATGGCTATGTTAATAAGCATAATTGCCGTATATGGGACGCCGTCAACCCACACGAAGTTCACAGGTATCAATGCATCCACAAAAAGTTACTGTTTGGAGCGGATTTTGGGTCGGCGGCGTCATTGGTCCGTACTTTTTGGCCACTCAGATCATGCCATTTGACCCCCCCACCCTAGACTTTTTCTCGTCGGGTTTTCTGAAGTCGCAAGTCTATATCAATAAGCCGTAATTGACCGATGTCCTTGAAGTTAACATAACCCAGGCCATCGCTCATATTCAGTCGGATTTATGCGGCAAAGTCGTTGAAAATTGGAACACTCGGATTCGTGTCACAGGGTGAAGCCGCGGTGGACATTTGAACAATGTTATTCCACACGTAAGAGCACACATAGACTTTTAAATAAAAAAAAATTGTCAGATAGTTGTAGTATCAGTCATATTAACTTTTTGGAGAAAAAAAATTACAGTAAGCTAAGAGAGTGTGCTTCCAAAAAAGGAACTTCTACGTAGGATCAGTATGCTCTTCTTTCTAATATTCGAGGGATATTCTCGTATATTAGATTTCGACCTGACCCAGAGATTGGACAACTATGACAAAATGACATTTGTCAAAGTAGTTTGTTTAATTGCTTGTTTGTGACAATTGACATTGACAAAGTGACAAAGTGAACAAGTGACAAAGTGACAAAGTGACAAAGTGAGTAAAACAAACAAATTTTTTGATTTTAATGTACAGAAAAATGGATAAAATTGAAAAAAGTTCTAACGCTCGAACCGCCCAAAAATTGCTACGACCCCGAAAAAATAGTCACAAATCCACAATGTCCACTAGGCCCCAAGTTGGTAGACTAGGAGAAGAATTTTTGTCTTTGTTGAAGAATAACTGAATATTTGGCGCAGTGACCCACTGTTATGTCGGTAGCCAGGTTGTAATCAAGATGTTTCAGATGTCGAATCATAAATCAAGATGTTTCGATGGCCATTGAACTAAAAATCTTTAAAGCTATCATTGTCACGCCGGTAGCCAAGGCGAATGAGACCGGAAGCTCCCAGTGTTGTTTGATTACTGAACCATATTTTAATTTTTTTTGTCACTTCGCTTCTTATTTTTTAAGTAAGAAAAGTTTAGGGCACGCTATCTCCAGTTATTACGGAATAAGTTGATGAACGGCCCAATGAGTGAAGATCAAAATTTTTCAACAACGACTACCCTTACATTTATTAAACTACCTTACTACCGTATATTTTTTTGCTAAAAGTTAAAAAATTACTGTTTTCCTCACATTTTCAATTACTGACTTTGAACTGTTGTTAATGATTTCGAAATTAAATTACTCTGATGACATGAAAAAATATGATTTGGATAAAAATGATTCTTTAAGCTATTTTTAAGTTAATCTTCGATTTTTGAACTTTATGATTAATGAAAATTTTGAACGAATATCTGCATGAAAACTTGATGAATCATTTTTAACCCACTGAAAAATAACCGAAGTGAAATGGAGCGAATTTACTTTTTTTAAAGGTTTTTTCAGCTTAAATATACTTTGGAATTTTTGACTATTAACTAAAGATGATTTTGATGTTCTGTAATATACAGGGTTTGTCACTCTAAGCGTTACAAATAAAAAATGCTCTGTCAAAAAAAGTTTTGTCAATTATGAATATTTTTAGACAATGTTGAAAATATATTAAATGTCATGAAAAATATCTTGCTGTTTAATATGGACACCTCTGGCGCGGATTATGGCATCAAATCTTCCTATGAACGCAAGCGCTGGCTTCAATGTCTTAGCCTCTAAAATGGATCATAGGGAGAAGTCCATTGGATTATGGAGGTCAGGTCTGGTGAGTAGGAGGCCATTGTTGCGAAGAAATGAACTGTGGATCGTGATTTAGTAAAAATTGTTGTGTCAAATTAGCTTTATCTGGATGGTGCTGAATCCTATAGAAATGTCCAACGGTTGGAACCAAATTGTCTGTGTGTCCAAGGGATCAACGCAACGTTTAACATATTTTATTGGTACACTTGCCGGTTTACCTTAACGCCCTGATCGATGAAAACGAGCAGAGAGCGACCATTTGCAGTTACAGCAGCTCAAACCATTAGAGAAGCAGGCGCTTGTTTACGCATAGCAATTCGGTTGTCCAAATTGTTGCTGTACTTGCTTTTCAACTACACACACACGATCATTTTGGCTACGCATTGCTGAACGGTGAACATTTTTTACCAGAAAACAAACTTTTTGGGTTCGCTACTTGCGTGCACGCTTTTCAATGTCTTTGATCGTTGAAGTCTTATTGCCTTTCGGACCGGTGTAAAATCTTACACTTGTTGTATCTTGTAAGGCTTTAACTTAAATTCATATTTCAGTATGCGGCGTACGCTTGAGTCTGACACGTTCAGTTTAGCCAATATTACTTACCAATAGTACAGTAAAAAAAAGTTAAATATTGAATAACCAAAAGATATTTTCTAGTTTTATAATTATTTTTTGAGCGAAAAATAATATAAATCATAATTAGAAAAACAAAACACATACATACTGTTTAAACCGCTAATTTTATTTCAATAAAAAATACACTGTTAAATATACATAATAAAACTTCCCCCAACTAAGACATAGTATAGTAGTAATATATAATAGTTTATAATATGTAAAGTACATTAATAATCAGTTCAGAATAAAAACAATCAGTACCCAAAATTATATACATATTTGTTTGATTACTTTCATTGAAGTTTTCAATACTTTTAATACCACACCGATTCTTCAAACTACCACACAAAACTCTATTAACAATATTTTCAAAAAAATACACCCATCCTACATTATTGCTTTAATTAAAGTTTTCAGTATTTTTAAAACGATGGGCCACAACATTAGACTCTTAATAATATTTGCAAATATAAATAAATCTGGCTGCCAAGTAACTCTAATGCATGACCAGCCAGCAGATTTCCCAAATAAGAGAAGACACCTTTTTGAGTGGAAAACTATTATAGTCGAAGTGTGGTACTCTTCTGTTAAGGTCTCCCTACTAGAAAACAACTATGTACCACAACATATCCTAGAACCACTGTCACCCTACCATCAGTCTTCAATGCCTATAATAAATTTTTAACCTATGTTTAAACATACCTTATCAAATAAATATGCTCAATTAATAAATGAAATTTACCAAAATCCTGAAAAACACTAAATAGTTTAACTGTTTGGTTTTATTTAGAATAGAAATATACCATTTTCGTTACTTTTTGTTTGGAGAGTTGGTTTGCTTTTCTATTTTCCTTTTTTTTTATCACAAAAATTTCTGTATTCTTCGGCCATCTACAAATTAGATTATCTTGTAAGCTTCCAAATTGGTAGTCGAATTTTGTTCCAGTGGCGGCTCGTGGTCTAAATAGGAGGTGAAGCGCAGCACGAAAAATAATAGGTATATCATAAGCAGCAAATCCAAAAATCTATAAAAACATAACAATAACATAAAAAAAATAGCTTACTCACCCGCACTTCAACAGCGACTAACGTAGGGGCACTGCAAGATCTGCAACCGCACATAATGTTTCTATTTTTTAAATGTATGGTCAATTCTTCGGTCTTTTAAAGCTGCAAATCTTTCAATAATGTCCTCATAAAATGGTTCCACACTTAAAAGTTCGTTCAAAAGTCCTTTTTCAATAGAAATTTTCGCCAAATTACTTAGTCTGTTTTCTGTCATTGAATTTCGTAAAAATGTCCTGATTCTTTTCAAACAGGAAAAACTACGTTCAACTGAGACACTAGTCGAGGGAATCGTCACAATCAGGCATAATAATCTGGAAGCTTCCTTGAAGATATCTCTATTCTCGTGTAAAAGTTCCAACATTCGATCCAATTTTCATCATTATAAATGAAGGTTAATTCATTTTTCAGCCTTGATATATCGGGAAATAGGTCGGGAAAAAATGCTTTTAAATTATTCACTGACTCTAAAGGAAAGGTTTTTGCATACTCTGCAAACCGTACTGTGTCCATGAGTGTAACGAAAATAAGTTTATCCATGTCTTGAAATCGTGTGTCAATTTGTCCAGAGATAGTATCTAAAATTTCGTAATACAACACTTTGTATTTTTCAAAGATTTCTTCAGTCGTTAAAGTTTTTCGTCCCTCACGATAATTAGTTGGTACTGATACTTTTACACTGACTGAATCAAAAAGTTTTTGGAAATTTTCGTCATTTCCTTTTCCATTTAAAAGACGTTGAGTATTCCTAACTTGTGTTATACAAATATTAATGTTAAGTGAACGTTTCTGTAACACATCAAACAGAATATCAGTCATTTTGAAAATGTCACTAAAAATAGCACTGAGTAGAACAAATTCAAAATTATTGAGATGATTTAAGAAGCCCACACTTTGAGTTATTGAACTTTGATCCGAAGTTTTGTCGTCTCTAATTTCAGTAAAAACTGTTTTTAAACCGTCCCATTGATTATCAATCACATTCACTAGCTTAGAATTCGATGTCCAACGGGTTGAAATAGATGTGGGTACCCTTTTTTTCATTATTGTGTCAGCTACTTGAGTTCTCTTTGTAGAATGATGAAAAAAAGTCTGGAAAGTATTCACGTTTGCGAAAAAAATACGGCACTGTGGTATAGTACTGCAACTCTGCTGAAGCACTAAATTGAAAGGGAGAGATGCACAATGTACAAAAATGGCTTGTCGAGCTTCGGTTTTTATTTTTGATTGGAGACCATTTATATGTCCTGATACGACACTAGCGCCGTCGTAGCATTGTCCTACTAATTTTGAACGGAAATCGTATTTTTCAATATGTTTAGTCATCAAATCAAAAAGAGCATCCGCTGTTCGGTCGATACTAACATCAAAGAAGCCCAAAAACCGCTCAACTAACTTTCTCGCACTATTAACGTATCGAAGTATAATGCTGCACTGAGATTTCTGAAGAATGTCCGTTGAGTCGCCGACTTGAATAGAGAAAAAATCACTGTCTTTTATTTTACGATCCACATGTTCATCGATGTAATCTGAAATACAATCTATCAATTCGTTCTGGATTGTTTTTGAATTTGCAGAAAAAATGGGGGATATCTTCTTATAGTGTTCTTGAATGTCCACACTGCTCACTGATATATAAGAGCCCAAAAGTTCTTTGAAATTCCCCCGATTATCCGAGGAATCAGATTCGTTGTGCCCTCGAAATGCTAACTCTTGTTTTCCTAAATAAACAGTGGCGCGAATAGGTAACTGCATGAATCTTCTATTTAAAAGCACATTGTCATTAAACATTTTTAAATACAACCTGGAATTTTGCTTCAACGCGTCTTCAATTGTGCTGAGGTTTTTCTTTAATTTGGCAAACGATAATGCCCAGTGAATGTGATCTGAAGAAGCTTCATGTCTACTAAAACCCCTTGTTACGTTTCCAAAATTGTTAAAACCCTCTTTATTCCACACACTTGATTTTACACCTACTGTCAAACAGGGCATACAAAACAGTTTCTTCAAATAAACACTTCCACACAACCACTTATAATCAGCATATCACTGATTGCGAAACTTTCGAACGAAAACTCTGTCTTTTGATTTTCCTTGTTTTTCTATTTCAATAAAAGGTTTGGTGTTAGGTCCCTCTGTATGCAGAAAGTCTTTTTTGTCATCATTTTTCCATCTGGAAAATGGTGTTTCCAACAAAATGCACACCGGATCGTACAATGGAAACATTTTCAAAAACTTTAACAGCCACCCGCACGGCGCGATACGATGTAAATTCACTAAATTTTATTCTTAAGGAAACGAAACGCGTGCAATAAAGCCTGCTGCAGCAGCATCCACGCGCCGCGCCGTTTTCTATTTTTACCTCACGTATTTAGAAGACGGCTTCGTGCGTTACCATGGCAACCTCTGTAAACAAATTTGGAATTTGGCAGCGGTATTATCGATCGTGCTGGTTGCGCTTCCTAGGCATCTCATACGAGGTAGAGTTTTCTGACTGTTTAGTTAACTGAACAACGGCACTCGCCGCTCGCCGCAGTCGTCGCTCTATTCTTTAAGAATACGTTACGTTTGTATAATTCATATAATTGTTAGTATTGTATTAATTTGGCATTCATTATTATAATGCTGATGTATTAATGTATACGTAATTAAATAAATTATTATACCAATTATGTTTTATATAAAAAATAAAATGTAAGTTTTTGTTTCGGAAATTGTGGGTGAAGCGGTGCTTCACCCGCGTCCCCTGACGAGCCGCCACTGTTTTGTTCTAATCTGTCCTTGTCTAATTCATGAATATTATTATTCATATCCCACAAAATAGACGATCCTGTAGGGCTTTCTCATTGTTACTACTCAGTTGTGTTGCTACATGTAGATTCTTTGCGGACACGCAGGAATATTCCTTTTTATAAATTTGGCACGTTAATTTGTTTCCCCTATATGAATTAAATAATATAAACAAAAGTTATAAAAATGAATGCAAAAAACAAAAGGAACCCTAATCTGAGTTCATTCTGAAGTTCTTTAAGCCTCCATATCTTATGTTATGTAAAGATACATGAGTATAACGTCGAAAACAGTACCGAAAGCCTAAATAACAATGAAAAGCAAGTATATTTTCAAATCGATAGCGAACCAACAAATGCAGTCGAAGATATAGGTTAAACTTATAAATAATAACTAAGATCGATAAATTGATTTATTTATCCGAGACTCCGATTCTTTCAGAAAGAGCGGCTAGGAAAAATTCGGTAACTTCCGAATTGCTCCGAGCCGACCAGATATTGGTGATATTGGCATTCGGTACAATTGTGAAGTCACAATAGTTCCGGTTTTTTTCGGGAATTGTCGGCGTGTTATCGGTACTAGGTTTAAAAATTTGATACATATGTATATATGATGTGTATTTGATATTTGATATATAACTTTTTAATTATAAGGAAAAAATAAAAATAAAAATAGTTTTGTTATAAAATTTATATATGATCTTTACATTTATGACAAAAAAAAGTTTGTTTAAAGGCCCAATTGTTTAAATGGGAAATCTTTTAAAACGGTGGAAAACAACATTTTTTGGCAAAAATGATGGTAATTTTTGGGAAAAAGGCATATGGACCGACATTGGTCAAAAGTTGTGAACAATAATGATAATTACATAATAAACTAAATATATATGTACCTAAATTATTTGGTTGTCTTTCTCTTATCTCTAATCCCTGCGAATTTTCCGGACAACCCGATGTATCTCTATTGAAGGTAGGAAATATGGACTGGATGCATAGATTCAAAATTTGGTTTAATTAAAAAACATGAAAATTATGGGGAAATCTGCACCGTCTGACGAGGCAGCTAATACCTCGTTTCTGGAATAATTTAAACAATTTATTGCAAGAACGAGTAATCATTCTAAGTATGTTTTTAATTGTGCTGAAACAGGCTTTATTTTGAAAAAAAATCCCCAAAATACTTATATTCGTAAAACTGAAACAACCATTTAAGGAAACACTGAGTTTGGTATTTTGTGTAAATATAGCTGGTTGTCTTATCATATTTGGTCAATATAGTGCTTGTGGAACGGTATTTGTTACATTTTTAGCTACAAATATGTTGAGTTATCGTGATGCAAGTACCGTGAATTGTTTTGGACACAAAATTGGACGTTTTTTTAACGAATCTATGAAAATACGCCACTCGAAAGGTACATGTTCCATATTAACCTCATTCATTAAACCATCAATATCACAACATACATATATTAACCCCCCATTTTTTAAAAACTTGAAAATGTTACATTACAGTTGAAGTCTGGAACCAAGAAGTTCCGATTATTGTTTTGACCATCCCAGGTCACGTACCAAATCATTTAATTAATTCTGAGTTATTAACTGACATTCATTGATAGTTGCTAAAAATGTTGGGTCACAACTGGTGTTCTCAGGAAGTTGTGGATCAGATCCTGATAAAGAATTAGAATCACCGGGAAACATGTTGTCCTGGCTTAAAGGTGAAATCGGTACCGGTAGTTCCTGGCTATGAGCAACTGGTCTAAGTGCAGAAGGCATATAATTTTGTGCCTTTGCATTTTTGAAATTCCTTTAGTGATACAAAAGTAGCAATCACTTGTATGGTCAGTAGGTTCTCTCCACCAGTAGAAACCAGTCAGTAGGTTCTCTCGATCTCTAATTTGGCACTTAAAATATAAAATATAGGATTTTCTGACTTCCTCGGATATAGATCTAGCTTGTGACTTTGAAATAAATCGTCCGTATATATAACAAAACTTATCCGCTAGATTTTTGCAAAATCGACTATTAGAACTTGCCATTTTATATAAAATTGACTTAAACCCTTGACTGTACTATTATTTAATCGAGACAGAAACAAACTAAACTATAGAAAATAATAAAACTGCCCTTAAAGTTTCGTAGAATACTGTGGAAATACTCCCTCTCCGGTCTTGTGGTAATTCCTACATTGTCCGGTCCAAAGTTAGATATAAATAATTTCAACAATCCCATAATATAAAGGAGAAGCAGGTCCTTGAAAAGGGAACGTGCTAGACCATTTCTGTGAAAAAGGGTTTTAATAACTACCTAAATGAATGTTACAAAAATAATGTCGATCTGTGTTATGTTAGTGTTACCGATGCCAAGACTAGATAACTACAAGTAGCCAGTTTTTATTAAATGTTCATTTATCCCATAAACTTCAAATAAAAATAAAATAAACGATTCATGGCATTGTTTTATACCCAACACTCAAAATAAATGCATTTCCATTATCGTTATCACGAAACCAAGTGGACCAACGAAGTACGCCAATAAAAATAGGAAATAAAGGTAAAGAATTAATATATTTCTTTCAGAGATGACGATGGATTTCTAACGACCGAAATTTGTCCCCGAATACTTTACCAAATTGAACCTGGAGGGGTTTTCGAAAGTTGTGGGAAAATCTGAAAGGAAAGATAAAGGAATTCGGGGACTATTCTTAGACGAACATCCGCCCCGATATCGGAAAAGCAACAAATCTAAATGTTTGACATGTTATAGATTTGTGGAGGAGATGCAACAATTATTGATTTATTTCTTTTTGGTTTTAGATTAGATGAATGGAATTAGAGAAGGATGTGAAATTATCTTACATTGTTTAAAAAGTTTATTCGTATATGTCTTTGGTCGACTGTTAACAAATGTAGTATACATTGGGCGAAAAGCTTTTTCAGATCCAAAATATCATGTAAAATGTAGGGGACGTCAGTAAGCTGCATACCTTCAGTCAGTGATCATTTAATATGATATTGTTGATTTTTTTGATGATATTGTTGGTTGTAGTGGTGTTTGGACGCCCGAACTTTCATGATTTTAATTTTTTTTTACAGTCAAAGACGATGGGAAAGAATCCTTTAAACTGGAATCTGGAATCATTTGTTCTAAAGACAAAGTACTGTATTACAGTTCCAATTTCAATCATATCTATCGTAATATCGAGTCGTAATTTCATCATAGTCTTCAGTTATTGTATTACGTTTAATTTAGCAGCCTATTTTCACAACTTTTATTTTAGTTGCTGCTGTCGATCCATTATGGTCAGAATCAACCTTATTTTGTACGGTCGAAAGCATCTCTCCCAGATCAGTTTCTGAAAAAAATTTCTTTGTATAACTGCACCATAGATCCTTCCCTTTCGTTTTCGATGGTAAAGAAAATGGGCTGATGAATTTAAATGTAGTCGTACATCTTTTAAAGATCGCTGACTAAAGATACGCGAGCTTGCTGATATTGTAAACATAGCAAAGATTTTGCCCACTACATTGTATGCGATGTTTTGCGTATGAAAGGTCTTCTGTTTGATGGGTGTCACGTTTATTAACCATCAACCAAAGATCTATTCGAATAAACACTTCTCAAGAGTGTTTAAACTTTTTCGAAATTTTATACCTATAGAGGAAACATGAATTCACCATTATACGCCAGAGATAATGTAGCAGTTTAAATTGTGGATGGGAGTGTGCCAAAGAGAGCGGAAACGATTCCATATGAAGAAAAAAATCATAGGTTCGGTTTTTCTGGATTCTCTGGCGTAGTGCTCATTAACTACTTGGCTAAAGGTTGAACTATCATTGAGTTGAGGTATCATCATTGAGGTGTATTACAGTTCACTTCTGGACCAATTGAAGGGTGTTACTTAGGCTAAATTTCCACATTTGACTAAAAAGGATATGGTCTTCAGCTCGATAATGCATGTATATATATATATATATATATATATATATATATATATATATATATATATATATATATATATATATATATATATACGACTTGGTTTGTTGACCCAATTGACCCATTGGGTTGAAACCCAGTGACCTACGCTTTATACTGCTCCTATATGCGCCGTATTTTCCCTTTTTGGTTTCTAGCTATTACTTCCTCTTTCGAAATCTAAAAGGTTAAAAATTCAATTCAAATGATGAGATCAATACTGAAATAACCATTTATTTAGCAGTGTTGAATAAATTGCATGATACTGAGAGTATTAAAAAGTTGGAACATCGTTGGTCTAAATGTATAGTGCAAAGTGACTGACTATATTGAAAAAAATGCTTTTTTTGTCAGGCTGAGAACTTTTCGAGCGACTCTCGTGCCTCAGTCAAAGGAATGGACCGATTTAGAAGTGATTGCCCACAAATGTGACGCATCCTGTAGGAGTTCGGCACTTAAGAGAAGCAATCGGGCTCTTTAGCGATGGTTCGGTTGAAATTATCGAACCGTTAAGCAGGGCCACTTGGACGTTAATGCATCGACTAAATTGGGCGGTGGCTTTGATTACTGAGTATACTAAAAGTAATAGAGTATAAAGTATTTGTATTTAACATTTGGCGACTGTAAATTTTCTAAATTATTTATTTCAAACTTATGAAAATTAAAAGTAAACAAAAATAGATATAAAGAGTTTTCTATATGTGAAACGTAATAGCGGCAACACTGTTTATATTTAAATATTGCTGACAGACTGCTGTGTCCAGGACACGAAATATACACGATTCAACAGTGTGAATAAACACAGGGCAATAAATTTAAACTTTTTTGAGATAACATTGATGAAAATAGGTGTACATGAAATATTTAGTAATCCTAATTCCGAAAATGATAAGCTAATTACTGTAACAAGTACCGTTTTTTTTTTGTTACAATCCAATATTTATTTAATATAAACATGTATAACGTGTTAAATTTATGCAAAGACATTACTGAGGATTATGTGAATAAAAATATATTACATGAAATTCCATACAGCGACAAAAACTTTCACTTTTTCCTTTTGTGTTCTGTAGCATCATCTCTTTTTAAAAACAAGCAGTAGTCGCCCAACATCGATGGGTTCCAGCGTCCCTGGTATTTTCTTTCCATCGTCCTGATGCCTTGGTGAAACCTTATTCTTTGTTCGTCGCCTAATGCAGCCTAATTTTCCGAAAAAAATCCAAATGGGAATGTAAAACAACATTTTTAAGGACATGCGACTCCCTAATGTTTCATAGGCTTTGAAGAGTTTATCGCTTGTTACCCAGAAATCCTTTCACTACACTTACAAAACACTTCCAAGCTGTCGATTCATTTTCATATAATTTTTTTTGAAAAAGCAAATCACCTAGAAGCTTCCTTATTTGAGGTCCAATAAATATGCCTTCTTATAGTTTTGTATCACTTAACTGAGGAAATATTTCTTTTAGGTACTTGAAACCATTATCTTCTTTGTCCATGGCTTTGACAACGTTTTTTATTAGTACAAGCTTAATATGGCAATGCTGATTTATTCCCCTAATATCCGATAGACGCAAAAAACAGCAATACTTTATATAACAGTCTTGAAGTCCTAGCATTTTACCTATCACTTTTAAATTCCCACAAATCTCCCACTGATTCTGTTCAACTTTAATGCGATTTAGTATGCTTGCTGAAATGTTATAGGTTTATTTCATTGTCACTGAATGGGCTAAAGGAATACATGAGTTTTTGTTTCTATTATGAAGCAAGACTGCTTTTAGGCTGTATTTCGACGAATCTACGAAAATACGCCACTCGGAAGGTACATGTTCTATATTAAGTAATATATTTAGTGATCCTTCCATTTTATAAAAACTTGAAAATGTTGTTTTCCGTTTTTGGTAAAGTGAAGCATTTGCATTTTTATCTAACCCGTTCAACTGTTGAAATCTGGAGCCAAGAAGTTTCAATTTTTGTTTTGATAATCCCAGGTCACGTACCAAATCATTTAATTCATTCTGATTTATTAAGTGAGATTCACTGGTGGTTGTTAAAAATGTTGGGTCACTACTGGTGTTCTCAGGAAGTTGTGGATCCTGATGAAGAATTAGAATCACCGGAAAACATATTGTCCAGCAGAACTGGCTTAAGTGCAGAAGGCAAATTTTGATATTGAAATTTGTCCCTTTGCATTTTTGAAATTCCTTCTGTTCTAGTGATACAAAAGTAGTAATTACTTACATAGTCGGTAGGCTCTTTCCACGCCCTAGGAATAGCAATCGGCATAGAATTTTCCTTGCGATGCATCAATTGCACTAAATTTACGTGACAACTCATACAGAAAATATAAAAAGCCCAATTTTTATATTGATCTCCAATTTAGCACTTAAAATATAAAAGATAGGCTTTTTTGATTCCTGGGATATAGATCTATCTTGTGACTTTAAAATAAATCATCCGCAAATATAATAATCCTTATCTGCTGGGTTTTTACCAAATCGACGACCAGAACTTGCCATTTTATATTGCCAAAATCCACTTAAACACTTGACTGTACTGTAAACGAACATAAACAAACTAAACTATAGAAAACAATAAAACTACCCTTTAAGGTTCTAGAATACTGTGGAAATACCCCCTCTACGGTCTTGTGATAATTCCTACATTGTCCAGTTCAAAGTCAGGTATAAACAATTTCAATGACAATATGATATAAAGGAGAAGCAGATGCTTGAATAAGGGATGTGCTAGGCCATTTCTGTGAAAAGGTGTTTTAATAACCAACTAAATAAAATGCAAAAAGAGCATACTCATCAATGTTACAAAAATCATGTCGACCTCTATAATTTTTTCCATTGAAGCGTACTAATGGATCAGTAACAAACATAAGTGTAGGAAATGGGCCCATGAAAATTTTCAAGTGATTCAGGAGTTACTTCTTCATCCTCCGAAAGTTACTTAAGCGATTTTTGTGCTGAAGGAGTGATATGATCTTATTTTTTTTTGAAGATGATGATGGAATTCGAATTTCTGTTAATGGTGAACACCATAGGGAATATGGCATCAGAATATCTTTAGCCTGAATTGATAAATGAGGATATAAAGAATGTTTTCTTTCAACAAAATGGTACAATTCGTCACACATTTCGCGATTTATTATTGAATATTGAACAGTATATCATGTGATATTGAACTCCAGAATGCATTTCACCAACCGAAGTCGAATGGGATATTTGAATAAGATACTTTTCAAAACATAATGGCATTATTTGTTCTCTAAGGTAAACTAAAAATACCCGATGTATTTAATGTTCTGATACTTTTATTGGAGAACCCTTTATAAAATGGCTTTAGTTAGGTTATTGTCTATGGTTGTAGTGAGAATAACGATCTTCAGAAGTGGCTCGAGAGCAGTTTATTTGGAGATATCGGGATAATCATTCGACATTATGTAACACAAAAGCGGTTATTAGAATAATTTAGTAATATCTAACTGTGCTATTCATCTTAACGTCTTTTTGGGTTGGTTCTCGTCTGAATAATGTTGCTAACAGGGGATTTACGCCAGCGCCAGATCAATGTTAAATAGTTCTTTGCTGACAGGTCTCTGTAATACAGTCGCAATTTAAAGAAAAATACAATAAAATTGGAATTGTAATTAGCGTTATTGTTATATCGGAGCATTGACAAAATCTGGACGAAATGAACAATTTATTTTTAAACTAAATTTTATGTCTGTAAGAACTCTCTAGAATTCTGAATCACTATTTCATTTATCTTCCTGAAACCCTCGCACGGTCTCTGTAATATTTCGTTATATAAATTTTCAAATACTTTTTCAGTAAAGTTTTGTAGAGTCCGCGTTAAAATGCCTGGATTTGCTGCTGATACTTTTAACAGTACTGCACATATAATAGTAGAATGAATTCCGTTCTGGCATTCTTATTAGGAAACTCTTTAGACTAAAACATTCGGGGTATCTGATGGCCATTTTTAGTCCAAATGGCTCGTGTGTTCCGATACACCGTCCTATTGAAAGATATATGACGTCTTGAAGGTCACAGTTTCTTTTTAAAATTTCATTACATTCATCAGAATTTGTAGATACACCTTTTTGTCACAGTTTTACTTAAAAAAAAATATGGCTGCATGACATCACTCGCAATTGACACTAGGACAGCATTCAATTTTTCGATTAAATTTTACGTCAGTGGTAAAATTTAATCATAAATAACAGTGGTAAATTTAATAATAATTAATAATTAATAATAGCCATCTAATAAAAAAAGAACTGGTGAGGCTTCAGTCGGTTTTACGTAGTCAATGAAATGGCGAAACCACTGTGTGAACAAATGTGTTTCAATCTAGCTAGAAGGATGCGCTCACAGGAGCACCATAAAATTTCTCTCGTTTTTCCGAGGAAAAGTCATCATTGGCGACACAAAAATACTGGCTGGGCTCATACAGGTGGCTATCGTATTGAGGGAACCTCTTTCAGCAGATGTCATGGCGCCAATTTGCTTTTTGCCACGGCGGGTAATAATTATTAGATACTTGGATTGAACAATAGACATCCCTGTTTCATTGACATTAAAAACCTGGTCAGATTTAAATCTTTTTTCATTATAAACTTTCTCAAAGTTTTCATAAAACTCGACCATTCTTGTTTTAGTAAATCCATTTGGTCTAGCAAAAGTCGTTCCAGCTGGTTTTCGCATCGCCAGAACGTGCTTGTGTCTTGAGAGAAAACCTTTCAACCAGTACCTGCCAGCTCATTCATCATGAGCTGGATGAGCCAAATTATTTTAACGGCGAGTTGGTATGCTACTCTTTTGATCTACATTTGGGTCAATCCATATAATTTCTTCCATAACAAGAACGTATTTCACTATCATCTCCTCATAAGCTTCGTTAAATATTGGCTTATGACCAATATTTTTGTGAGATCTTCCATTGACTTTTGTTCTTCATTCGCATATATATATATATATATATATATATATATATATATATATATATATATATATATGTATATATATATATATATATATATATATATATATATATATATATATATATATATATATATATATGTATATATATATATATATATATATATATATATATATATATATATATATATATATATATATATATATATATATATATATATTGTAACGTTCCGCTATGCCTGACTAACCCTTAATGTCGGGGCGGGGTATGCGAGTAAGGCTTTAGGTCTTACATAGAAACAACTGTTGATGGCGGCTAATATCAACCACGATAGATATATACCTAATATCTAGATACTTATCCGCGGACAGCAGCTTGCAGGTATCGCACGCTCTGTTCGGACCAAAGGTACGGCAGTGGTACAGCGATCGGCGTTATATCACCATTGCTGGCAGTGTACGACAGGCGGTAAGTTGCTGCGGAAGCCTTGATGGTGCGGCTGTTACAATGGGCTTGCAGTGGTAGAAGTAGCAGAAGCAGAATCAGAAACAGGAGCTGACATAGATGTAGACGTAGAAATGGGGGTCGAGGTAGCAATAGAAATAGATATAGGCTTCGACTTAGAAGCAGAAATAGACATGGACTTAGAAGCAGAATAGACCCATGGTAGTAGGTAGTAATGAAGAAGGGAGCATGCCATACTGCTAGTCGCCGACAGACAGATCACCAAATGACCATGTACAATGAAACAACACATGGAATTACAAAAAGAGCCTTGAGGTAAAGAAAACTTACCATGGTAGTGGGTACTAATGAAGAAGGGCGCACGCCACATTGCTAGTCGCCGACAGACAGATCACCAAATGACCGGTTAATTGTCAGAGGCAGCGTTAGTCGTACCGAGACAAATGACAAGGCCGAAAAAGGGATTTTCGAAGGGATAGGGATGGCGGAATCTGCACAATGGACGGCGTGTTTCCTGAAATAGATAAGAGAGGTCGCCGCCATGTGGATATAATCAGAAAATGAGTAAGGTCCGCCGGAGATTGGGAATCGACAAATACGAAGGAGAACATTTGTAACGGGGGTGAAAACCCAAACGTTACAATATATATATATATATATATATATATATATATATATATATATATATATATATATATATATATATATATATAATTCTCATTTCACAAGACACAGGGGAGCTGCAAAGACGCATACAAGAACTGCAAAGGGCTGGCGAACCATTTGGCTTGAAAATATACCTGAAAAAGAGTCAGGTTATGTTCAATAACTTCGCTCAGGACAGTAGAATTTCAGTTTTAGGAAGGGATATGGAGATTGTGGATAGCTTTATATATCTTGGGCAGAGGATTTCAATGGAGGGGAATACCGCCCGGGAGGTGGAACGGCGTGTTAAATGTTGCTGGCAGGCATTTGGTAGGCTCAACATAGTGTTTAAGAGCAGACTCCCATTTTGCCTGAAAAGAAAAGTGTTCGACCAGTGCGTTCTACCCGTTATGACATACGGAAGTGAAACCTGGACACTCACATCGCAATCAATTCAAACACTTCGGGTGGAACAGAGGGGAATGGAAAGATGTATGCTTGGCATTACAAGACGAGACAGAAAGTTCTGCGCATGGATCAGGGAATAAACAAAAGTCTGTGACATCATTGGAAGAGTAAAGCAATTGAAATGGAGATCGGCAGGCCATATAGCGAGGCGATGGGACGACAGATGGATCAAGGCAATGCTGGAGTGGATACCGCTTGAGCGCAAACGTCCGCGAAGAAGACCGAAAAGCACGATGGGTTGATAAAAGTATAGTAAGTATATTGGACCCGAGTGGCAGAGGAAAGCCCAGGACCGTGAAAGTTGGAAGCATGCTGAAGAGGTCTTTATCCTGCAGTGGATCGATACAGGCTGATGATGATGATGATGATGATTACTGTTGTCTCATTGGACGCAGTCCAAAGAAATTTGACATTGCATATATATATTAATACGATTATATTAATATGATTTTATTAAGAAATAAATGACAGTTTGAATATAATAGCACTTACATTCAAACAAAAACTTATATTTGTTTGAATAATCAATCATAATGTACAATCGATCAGCCTAGTCTTTTAAAATCTTTCTCAACGGCAAAACATCAATATCAAGTTGACAATAAGGGAGATTTTATTAAATCCAAAGCTACATTTCGAAACGATTTCATGAATACGTTTATTTGAATGGAAAGCGCTATAATTCGCCTTTAAATTTTAAGTCGTAAATATTCCTCTGTTACTTTTTGGAAAATTTTAGGTTATGTGTGTTTGTTAGAATAATTTGACTGTTCTTCTTTGTATAGAATTCTGAATTTATTCAGAAAAAACAACTACAGATTTAATTAAACCTTTTTTGGAACCTTTGTGTGAAAAACTAAACTCAAAGGGATTTATTACAAAACATCAAATCACTTGTTTTTCACTTTTCGACGCTAAATGGTTTTGCTAACCATGTTAGTACCATCAGGAGATGATTCAATCTAATGATTTCACGTGTTTTTTTTGGCTTTGATTCATCTTTACACAAAACTCGATTGTTGTGTTCTATTGATTGTTGTTCTGGTTTCCTCAACCGTCATCAAAACGTCAACTCCAAGTATCTCCCGAACTATTTCTGGCATTATAGTCTTCATTAGTCAGGTTCGAGTATAACGTTTGGTAGAACAACCAAAGTTGGTTGTTCAACCAAAGCAAACAAAACCAAAACAACACAAACACAAAACCAAAACAACAACCAAAGCAAAACCAAATTGTCATCACAAAGCTGCCTTGCGCTATCCAATCTCAGACGCTCGCAGTTTAATTTGTGAATTGTTGTGTCTTCTAACCCCCGGTAGGGTAGTAATGATGCGAAATATTTTTACCAGATGGGCCCGTGGAGGGAAAATTTATAAACAAAGAATATTCTCAATAGTAGACTAATTAGAATATTCGTGAAGTGACACCTATAGAGCAGCAAAAGAACGATACAATCTACTACATTTTGATGGTTCATCCTTCATATGAACATATGTGAAGTTTCAAGTCGATTTCTCAATTCATTAGCACAAAAATAGCAGCCTTAAGTAAACGTATCCGTGTTGTTTACAGTGATTAAATTCTTTGTAAAAATGTTTAAAGGCAACGGGAATTCATAGTGAAATGGTAAATGTATTATGAGGGTCTGCTCCTTCAAAAACAATGATTTGTAAGTGGACAGGTGAGTTTCAACATAGTCGTACAAGCCTGGATGATGATCCTTGTTCTGGACGTCCAATAAGTGTAACTTCTGAATAATTAATTCATTATATGGTTATGGATGACAGACAATTGACTTTGAGTAAAATTGCTAAGACCATGGACATCTCAAATGAATGGGTGTTTCATATTTTGGAAAAGGAATTGAGCTTGAGAAAGCTATGTGCAAGATGGGCGCCGCATTTGTTAAATTCTGATTTACTTGGAGTAAACTTGGAGTAAACTTGGAGTAAACTTGGAGTAAACATTCTAACCAACATTTGGATCTTTGTCGAAAGAATAAAATAGATTTTAAACATCATTTTGTAACTATGGATGAGACTTTGGTTTATCACTATGATCCTGAACTGAGACAACAAACAGCAGAGTGGACTGAGCCCGGTTGTTCAGCTCCGAAGCAGCCAAAGTGGTTAAAACCGACCAAAAAGGTTATGATTTTAATATATTGGGATACAAAAGGCATTTTGTTAATTGAGAATCTTCAAGCCGGTAAAACAATAACAGGACAGTATTACTCAAATGTTTTGGATCAATTGGATGAAAAAATCCGTGAGAATTAGTTTAGAGAGCCGGCTTACAGAGGTGTTCTTGGAATGGCCAAATTGAAGGAGTTACACTACGAATTGTTGGAGCATTCACCATATTCATCAGATCTGGTCCCCTCTGACTTGCACCTGTTCCCAAACCTTAAAAAAATTCCTACATGGCAAGCGTTTTTTCCAGGACTTCCAGAAAATCACTTCAGAAATTAAATAAATAAATTGAAGAACCGCTGGAAAAAATGTATTGAGCTTAAGGGCATTTTTTAAGCAGTTTTTCAACTATAAACTTGTTTTATCTTTTCCGTTCCGCGAACTTTTCAATTAACCTAGTACTTCACGTAGGTGGTCTCTTGTTTCGTTAGTCTGATGAAGGCTAAAAGACCAGAAATCAATTTCCAAAAAAAAAATCGCAAAGTTTAAGGTGTACATTTTATTTGTTTTATGTGTTGTGAAGTATTTTTCTTTACGTGATGAAAAAAACGTCTCCATTTTTCAAAATCTGCATATTGCGAACTATAGTGTTCAAATTACTTTTATACGAAGTTGAGAGATAAAGCACGACGTAAAATTATTAATTTTAACTAGTGATGGCTTTTGTAAAAACATTAACAAGCCATCTCTTTTTGTTAATTATATATTAAATTAATCTTGTTTTATTTTATTGTTTAAAGAAAATGTTCATTTAAGAAATGCCAAGAAAATAATTTTATATTTTATAGTCTTTTTTTGAACGAAAAATCCAGCGAGTCCGAAATAAAATTCAAGACGAAGACCCAATTTCCCAGAAACATTAAATTTCAAGGCAGTAAAGAGAAAATGTTAGTTTCAATTTTGTTTCGCTTAGAAGATCGACTATTTGTTATAAAATGGAAAGTTGGCTTTCAAAAGATATTTTGAAACAACAGGTCCTTAGTGAAATCAATATTTTGAAATTATAGGAAATTTTGACTCGACTTGACGATGAGAAATGATTTTTGGGATATTTTAAAATTTCTTAACGTAGTCACCTTACAATTCAACCATTTAGACCAAAGATGTTTTAATTTTTCATTATCCTCAGTACAATGCGATTTGTCCAACTCTGCAAATAAAGCGGTTTCCTTAGCTTTAAGCTGATCATTTGAAGTGAATCTTTGTCTAGCGAGCTATTTCTTCAGGGTTGGGAAGAGAAAAAGTAATCGAGAAATAGTAAATCGTAATCGGGAGCTATATCCGGTGAATACCGTAAATATGGAAGTACTTGGAAACGTAGGTGAACAATTTAATACGGGTTTTGCAAGCACATTGTTGTGGTGAAAGAGCACCGTGTTTTTGCTCAGATGTGGACGTTTTCATTGAACCTTTAATTGGCTCTTTAGCGAAGTATAATACTCCCTGGTGTCCCCACCTGCCTATTTAGTCTGATAGTCTATGAGCACTATGCTACAAGGGTACCAAGAAAATGTAGGTACGTATTTTCCTGCATATGGAACTATTTTGGGTTTCTTCAGCGCACTTTCAACTGCTTTCACTCACTTTTTGGAGTGTTGCTTTATTTCTGGCGTGTAGTGGTGATTCCACGTTCCATTTACTGTTATAAAACATCGAAGAAACTGAAATAAGTATAAACACACTTGCGAAATGATTACGCCGGCCAACAGTTTTGGTGCCGGGGTATTCGGAGTTGATTTGATATGAATTTGATGCCCTGAATTCAAATATGGCATTAATTTTGGTAGCTCAAATTTCTAAGATATAACATTTCAGTGAAATTTCAAATGAAATCCATGGATCAAATAAAAAAACTAAACACGGAGTTTTTATTACTATATTATACAAATATTATTAAATACAAAGATAGAGGAAAAGGTCATCGATGAAACCAAATATTCACTGAACACTTCATAAGTTTCTTTTCCGTGACATGTTTGAATGTATTTTGGAAAAGTCCCTTTTTAAACTCCAGCAATAATGTGCCATCCTGTGTGTATCCCATCTTCCTTGGTTGGGGTGTTTCATAGTTTTAATATCCTGGTGAAATCTTTCACCTTGTTCTTCACTGGTGTCTCCTAAACTTTGAGGAAGACGGTCTAAGTGGCTGTGTAAATAGTGCACGTTAAAGCTCATGTTACACTCAAGGAATCTGAAACTGGTAACCATTTTGTTTATCAGTTCAACACAGTTTTCATCTTTGCGTTTGTCCAGAAAATTTCCGACAAATGCAACAAATGAAGTCCAGGCTTTTCGCTCATTCATCGAATTTACGAAGGTAGACTCTTTAATGAGTTGTTTTATTTGTTGACCATCAAATATTCCTGCTTTAATTTTTCCATACTTAACTGATGCCTTTTTAAGCATGATCCATTCTTATCAAGAGCCTTTACAAAACTGCTTCATAAGGCCGAGCTTGATATGCAGTGGAGGAAAGCTGACATTCTCTCGTCCAACTAAGGGGTCGTTATTGACATTCCTTTCATCAACATCCACGTTTTCTCCCTTAGGCCACTCGTTTTTAACCCAGTGGCGTGTTTTGTCTCTGCTATCTCAGGCACAAGAAGCAAGGATATTTTGTGTGGTCACTGCTGCCCAAGGAGAAAGTTTACTATTTTTAAGACCACATAAATCACCCACTGATGTTTATGATACTTTATGTTTTCCAAGAGCAAGGCTATGGTGTAATATTCTTCTTGTCATATTCTATTTTCGTTGAGTGAGCAATTGGTATTGAACCATATTTGTTCCCATTATGTATGTTCACATTTCAAACTTTACTTTGACCTCTCAATAAATAGGAGACAATTATTTGGAAAATATTAAGAAAGATCCATTCTTTCCAGGAGTTCTCTAATTTCGTGACAAAATACAAGATTGTCTTCTTGAGAGAAGAATGGCAGCATATCCTTTTCTCTTGTTTCGTTTGATCCCAGTAATATTTCCTAGGCAGAAATAATGTATTGGATTGAAGTGGATATATCTAAAAAAATAGAGCAGATAGAGAAACACTCATTTCATATCTAGATTTAGCGCCCCAAATATAGGTAAAATCAGTTTTAAAATCCTAAAACCAATTTTTTTTTGTAGGCCTGTGTTATTTATCTGATCATTGATCTTTGGTTGATCATTAATAATTCCTCCATCAAGGTGGCATTGAACAAGCGGAAAGCTTTTTCATATTCTAAATATCTTGCAAAATGTAGTGGTAGTATCGAAATGTTTGCCATATCAGCAAGTTCGCATTCTTTTTGTCGCCGATTAAATATAAATAATATTGTGGATTTTTGTGACTATCTTGTTAGTCGTAGAGATTTTTCCGCATCCCAAGGTTTCATGATCTTTATTCGATATAAGGATGTTTTTTTACGAAAACGATGGAAAAGAGTCCTTTAACGTGGATGGATAAATGTCTGCCCGGGTTAAATCCCCTTGAAATGTATCTATTTCTTATTTGCTTTACTTGATCGTCATAAACAAGCCATTAAATGCACTCGTCTCAAAGTTCACAACTCGTCATTTAGGGAATCATACTTGATAAACATCACAGTCATTTTGTCAAAATCTTTATACTGAACACCAAATCACTTTTTTAAACACCCCAACGCACGTTTCGCTAACCATGTTAACATAATCTAGAGATGATTCAAACTAATTCTAAAACTAAACTATGTTATATTTATATGATAACCGGAACTAATAAAACGGGTAAAAATTATGAACCGTGAAGTTAACTAAGCGTTACATTAATAATTGAATACGTTTTTTGAAAGTTTTTTTTTATCCCGGTTTATGTGTTTTTACCTTTTTCTATTTGAATGTTTTCATACGCATTCAAAGCCCTATTATTATTTACACTTTTCAGAAGACTTAAATCTTTAGGGTGCGGTGCTAAAATCAGGAAAACATTCGATTTGAATTTCCCGCCGTTCTATACCACTTGTGGAAGTTGCCATTAGCATCCGAATAGCTTGACGCATGTACTAGACAGTTATAGCCTCGAAATAGTCGTAATGTTGAAAACAAGTGTGGAGTATAACCGAAGAGCCGCGATTATCGAAAGTATTCGAGCTGGGCGCTGTTCGACCGAAATTATTCGGTCTTTCGGGTATCCGAGATCCACTGTGTATGATGTCGCGAAGTACATGAGAATGAATCGGAGAAATCCAACGAAGATTTTGCAACAACGACAAGGAAAACTCACTCGCACGAGCGCGTTGTTAGGACGCCCGACATCATTCAACTGTCTCCGGAGTCGATCCGAAAATTGTCATCGGTTATCGGTGTGAGTGAAAAAATTATGCATCTAATCGTTGAGGAGGACCTCCGCTACAAGTTTTATACAATTTAAATGAGACATATGCCTACTGAAGCCGCCAGGGCAAAGCGAGTTGAATGGTGCAACCTGCTTTTGTGTTTCTTAAGAAACAATGCTGCCGGATGGACGCTTCAGGTTTTTTTCTGACAAAACATTTTTTACTGTCATTGTTTACATTACATTGTTTCCAGAACAATATTTCCGCTGAATGTTCACGTGCTAAGTGTTTTGTCTAGTGATGGTGATTTGATGTCACCGTATTTCTTTAACTAACTAAAATGTAGTAAAGTTGTGGATGGAAACTGTGTCGTATTGAAAGCCGTATGTTTTCCAGCAGGAACACAGAATTGTAGGCTCCCAATAGCTCAGATTTAAATTTTTTGGACTTCCATGTATGGGCGCGGTTGAAACGGTCACCAACAAGTTTAGACATCTAAACGTCGCATCATCGAGAGCGGCTATTGAAGAGGCATTCGCCCATATGGATCGTGACGCATTAAAACTAGCCTGCGAGCGCTTCAGATCGAGAATGGAGCTGTTTATTCAATCGGGAAGAGAATATATTTAGTAAATGTGTTATTTATGACCTTACAAACATATTAGTGAAAAAAAAAAGGTAAGCAGTCATGGGGACTGCCGACAAAAGTGAAAACTTGAAACTTTGAAATAACTGTGTTTTTTTTTTAATTTTTAAATTAATTATTCTTTAAATGTATAATTTAAAAATGTATAATTTTTTTTTCACGTAGGATAGATGATCTAAACAAATATAGAAAATGGACATATAGAAAAACTAATTATATTACAATACTTTTTTTGTAAAGTTCTAATGGTGAAATTGTTCTAATGTGAAAATGAATGATAATTGTTCTAATGTGAAATTGAATGATAAATAATCATTTTGCAAAAAATAACAAAACGTATTTTATTTCTGACAATTTAAACCAATAAACAATAATATTGAGAAATTAAATTTATTATAAAATTTTATAGAATTTTTAATTTTAAAATCTGCGACAAATATACTATCGAGCAACTAGAAACCTGTTTTACCCCGCGAGTAAGATAACTCCTATGTCACTATGAAATATTCATTGCACGATGTATTGCAGAGATTAAAAATTAGAAAAATAAATAATATCATATTTTTCAACGCAAATATTGATACCAATATTGCAAATATTCGAAAATAAATGCTTTGTTTTTGTTATTCATTTTTCTACATAAAAATATTAGCATACTAGTACTCGCTCTTGTACTGCACAGTACAATTAAACAATTAAAATGATGATTATCTAAAACACAATTTAATTTAAAACACATTCAAACACATTTAAAATACAATTGGCGTCGCCAGTCTGGAGCGACACGTCACTAGCATGTCCGTGACGCGAACCCACAAGTTTTGCCCCTACCGAAAATCGCTCAACGCTGCTAAAGAAGTTTTCACTTCAAAAATGTGTAAACTTTTCTTTTTTCCGGATATAAAGTTTTTAGAATAAAAATTATGTTTGAAAAAACATGTTTAATTTGTCCAGATTTGGGCGCCGCACCGTATATTATGGTCATGCTAGAATGCAGTTTAGTTTGCCCAATATACCACAATATTGTCAACTAATTTCATAAATCTCCGATTTTTCATGTTGATCTACTTTTTTTTTAGGATTACCCAGGACTTCTATTAATTTATTATACGGTTTGTAGACTATCTAACTAAGGATAAAGTAGATCAACATGAAAATTCGGGGACTGACTTGACTAGTTGTCAAGATTGCGATCGAATGTATATTGGGCAAACTAAAAGTTCCATATTAACCAGAAATAAAGAATACATTGCTCATATTAGATATGTGCGATAGGAATAATCTTGTTTTGCCCCCAGCATGACCATTATATTGATATTATAAATTTAAGACTTATTAAAAGTGTGAATAATAAAGGGCTTTGGATGCATATGAAAGCATTCAAATAGAAAATGGTAAGAAAACCACGAATCGGGTTAAAGGTAAAAGTGAAATAATTAAAAAAAACTTTTTCAATGATTAATGTAATGCTTAGTTAACTTCACTGTTCATGATTTTTACCCGTTTTATTAGTTCCCGTTGTCATATAAATATAACATAGTTTAGTTTTAGAATTAGTTGAATTATCTCTTGATGATGTTAACATAGTTAGCGAAACGTGCGTCGACAAGTTTAAAGAAATGGTTTGGTGTTTAGTGGTTAATCTCTTCGAGTTTAGTGTTTCACACCAAAAGTTGCAACAGAATAATTAAAAACCTTTATACTTTCTTTGTTTTATTCTGTGATATTTCAATATCGTGTTTTCAAAAGGTATAACATATGTAATGAATAGAAGAGGTGATTGCTTTGGAAGAGTTTCTATATTCACAGAGAATAATTTAGTTAATATCATACTTAATATTTAATATTTGTTTAATAAACTGCTGGACAAAATATTGTATATTTTTTTCTAAATTTTATATTTGTCCGTAACATTTCTCTAATATATATTCTTTCTCTAGTATAATAGACCATCCACCGAAGTATACGGTTTGTACGAGATTACACGCGGCTTATCGTTCACCAGCTTGAAGAATTTTGTTCCATTCACGTTCTTCACAATGAGCATGATATCGTGAAAATTGTGACTAGGTCTTTTTGTGACGTAGGAGAAACCGAGGCTTTTTTGATTTATTATTTTGAGACCTTTTGCATTTAAACCAACTTCCTTTATCCTTTTTCGTACTGTTTTTGCACTAACATTAACTTGCCTTTCATTCGGTAGTTCATTTTTGAGATGCGGAGCTATAAATGAGCTATTTTATAATGACTGAAGTTGTAAATAGCGATCATCCGTTTGCGCCGTGCACCATTTACTTCCTTGTCCAGTCGCCATCTGTTCTCCCCTGTCTCTTTGTATTGTTTTACCGCACGAGAGACCGTCGATTGATGTATCCTCAGCATTTGTGCAATATGTTCTTAACTGCGTCGCTCGTTAGCTAAAATAACAGTTTTAACAACAGCTAATTTATTTAGATGTGCCATTACAAAATGAAAACACAGAACCGACACAAAATAATACACTAGCAATGTTACTCTAATAATGTAAAACAAAAGAGCAACGTTATGTCTCGCCAAAGCACACTATTAGATGTCGGCATAATTGTACAGTAATCATAATTCTTTTATAAAATGCGATGTCAACATTTTTTGATATCCAGATAAGTATTAAAGAAACACCCAAAAAAGGGTGTTGTTTTTTTTTGTACAACCAGGAATAAGGAATATGATTTGGAATAGGGAAAAAATAAAGAAAAAAAAAAGTTTTTTGTTAACTCTGGAAATACTAAACTTGAAGGTTCCAATAGAAGAACTGATCTGGAAATACTGTGTTTCTACACTTAGTTATCCATATACTCTTACGTTTTGGTAGTCATTGAATAAGTAGGTTTATTAATTTTTGAGTTATCCCGAGTTACTATTATATAGTAACTGAGGTTTATATTTACACAATGTTTTTTTTAAGACGTATGTTTAAACGATAAAAAATCCAGATATGTAAATACTTTTTTATTATAAAAATTCCTCTTTATTATACAATTTCCTCTTTATTCTACACTATCAAATAAAAATAACTACCGATCAATAGAAAGTTTAAAATTTCATGAAACAATCGGTATTCCAATTTTCACTCTGAAATTTTTATTATGTGCCTGGTTGTAGTTGTTGAGTTTGTTTGAGGGTTTTCTGATGGCCAATGGCCATGGGAATCGTTAGGGAGAGGGTCAATTCCAGGGATAATTTCGACAATTGGCCGGAAAAAAGGTTAGGTTGGTAATTCCATTACGTTTCTTGTACGTTTAATGTTATTTCTTATCTGTTTTTATATTGGAGTTTTGTTAGAAATGGTTTCAACAATGGGCTTTCAAGATAATGGAGTACATATTTATAAGCTGTATGTTTTTTTTCTCTTCTTGTTATTAGAGAAACTGAATACTTGCCATTTGTACGTTAATATGAAAATTGCTAGTTTGTGAAAAAGTAGTGAGGAATATATAGAGTGATTTTTACAGTGCGTCTGAACTATATATTTAAATTAAACAACAACCAAATTAGATGGCATTAAACTATTTATTTTATGTGGAATAACTTTCAATGGCATTAATGTTTGCAAGCAGTTTCGGGCATATGTTCAGCGTGGCTACTTCTGACAAAGCGCATTATATCAATTAAATTTCCGATCTCCTTTTCAAGCAGTTGGGTCTTAGGTCCGCAATTGTCTGTTAGGTTGGCTCCCAAAACGTCAATAGTTACTGGTTTATCGGCATAAACTAAAGATTTAACATAACCCCAAAGAAAATAATCTAAAGCTGTTAAATCACATGACCTTGGTGGCCAAATAACAGGTCTGTTCTTCGAATTAATTTTCTCACTGAATTGTTCCCTCAATAAATCGATTGTTGAGTTGGGTGTATGACATGTGGAGCCGTCCTGTTGGAAGCACATTTCCACAAGATTAATACCATTCAAATTCGGAATTAAATAATCTACGTAGTCGTATAAAAAAGTCCAATTTCATGCGAACGAATCGATAAATTTGGATCTTCATCAACAATGCGAACAAAAGCGGTGAAATTTTCTTCGGAATGCACAGTTTTTATCTTAATATTGAGCAGCGTGAAATGCATTCAGAATTTGTTGATAATTCGGCAAATACATCACGAAATTCAAATTGACGATGTGCTCTATAAGTGCGGCGTACAGAACACTTATTTTAATAATAAACTAGTTGACCCGACAGACGTTGACTGGTCCAAATTGCAATAAATTTGCTTGTGATCGTTTTTTTTTTCTGAAAACTAATAAGACCATAACGAACAAAACAAAAAAATAATTACACATATCCATAGTTCGAATCGTTAGTTATGGTCTTGAGTTCATACAAAAATCCCATAGAAAAAAACACTTTCAGTTTTTCCCGAATTTTCAATTTTCCGGGCAATTTTTTCCAATTTTTCTTTTCCTACAAAAAAAAGTCAAATCAGTCCAGTTGTTCTCAAGACATGCGCTTACCAACGAACAGCATTTTATTTTTATTTATATAGATTTCGACAATTTGCAAGCATTGCTCTGATATTAAACGATGATGATTTGCTAGAGTACTGAGACACAGACTTGCACGCAAACTCGCAGTTCGTTTGACAGCGACCCCTATAGTAAGTTCGGACACACTAAAAAATCATCCTTTATAAAAGATATCATCTGCCATTTTGTGTTTATGTCCTCCTCTGGGGTATTTTAGGTCCCCATTAAAGATTTATTTGTTTGTAATTTCTGAAGTATGATAACGGTAAAAATTGGTTAAAATTCGACGACATGTTAATAAATAAAAGATGATTATTAGTAAAGGAGAAAAAAAGCAGATATTTGAATAATATATTTTATTAATTTATAACTTTGAAACTATGAAACTTGTATTAAACACTTACCGGAGTCTTCCAAAGCTTTCGCCAAAGACTCATATAAAGAAAAAATTGCAAAAAATATTTGAAATAAAAGTCAAAATATGCCAAACATTCCTAAGATCCAGCGTCTGCGAGAGAAGGATTGTTTTATTTAAAAATTGATAAGGGAAATAAGGTTGTAGTAACGGACAAATCTGATTACTTTGAATGCGTTGAAAAATTAATTCAAGACGGTTCATATAAACGATTACCGAGGAATCAATTGTCAAAAATGGTCAACGAAGTCAGAGATACATTGAAATCTTGTAACAGCCTTATTTCGCCTTCTCTAAAAACAAACTTCATATTTCTAATCCAAAAGTGGCAAGATTGTATGCTCTACCAAAAATTCATAAACCAGGAAAATCAATAAGACCAATTGTATCAGCCATTAATTCTCCAACATACAACTTGGCAAAATGGTTAACGAAAGAATTTGAAAATTTCCAAACTAACTACCTTCCTGTTCTGTGATAACTCCACAAAATTCATAGAAAAGGTCAAAAATACACATCTACCGGAAGGTGAGGTCTTGGTTTATTTTGAAGTATCATCGTTGTTTCCGAGTGTTCCGATTCCACTTTGACATGCCTAAGGGAGATACTCGAGTTAAATGGTTTTAATAACAAGATTGTTTCTGAGTACATTTCCTTAACAAGATTATGTATGAAGCAAAATTGTTTTCAACTTAATAACAGGTTTTTAGGAACAATAAGAAGGAACGGCAATGGGCAATCGTCTGTCACCGTTCATAGCCAAGTTATTTATCAGAAACCGAGGCGAAAAAAATTTATTTAATTATTTATTTGAAACCGAGGCGAAAAATGAATTCAGTTACTTTCTGAAGGTATGGTTAAGATATGTGGATGACATTTTTGCAATTTTCGATTCAAAAAATGAAAACTTAGATTATTTTATTAAGAACTTAAATAGTAAATTCCAAAACCTAGTATTCATGCACGAACTCGAAAACAACGATAGTTTACCATTTCTGGATGTTTTAGTCAGTAGAAATAATAAAAATACGTTAGATTTTGATATTTTTAGGAAAAACACCAACACTTCGACATTCCTAACGATTCGAATCATAGCTTTCCAAATAAGATGATTAGTTTAAATTTTATGGTAAATATATTAATCAATTTTCCTTTAAAAAAGATAATTATAACAAGGAATTAAAATTAATTTGGGAGGTATCCGAAGTGAACCGAAGTGAAGGTTATAATAAGAACATTGTAGATAAATTAACTAGAAAACATAAGTTTAGAAAATTATTGAAAGAATTTTCGACTTTTCAAAAGGATCAGAACAAAAATAAATTCATTCATGGTAATTTCATGATAATACCGTTTGATAATTTCATGGTAATATCGTTGATGAGGTTCAAATTCATGGTAATACCGTTTGATGCCCAAGTTTTATGAGGGATAGACAAAATTATAAAAAAAAATGGATA
The DNA here is from genome assembly GCA_031761425.1 of Cosmopolites sordidus. Lineage (NCBI taxonomy): Eukaryota > Metazoa > Arthropoda > Insecta > Coleoptera > Curculionidae > Cosmopolites > Cosmopolites sordidus. The sequence continues at coordinate 500,065 of JARFXV010000916.1, forward strand.
TTAAGGTTGTGTCCAAACCATATAATAAATTAAGAGAAATTCTGGGTAATCCAAAGGATAAAGTAGATCAACATGAAAAGTGGGGGATTTATGAAATTAGCTGTCAATATTGTGATCGAAAGTTTATTGGGCAAAGAAAAAGATCCAGATTAACATTTAAAGAACACATTACCCACATTAGACACGGGAGAAATGAAAAATCTTGTGTTGCCCAGCATGCAATAGAACATGGCCACAATATAGACATTAGTAATTTAAGACTAGTTAAAAGTGTAAACAATAATAGGGCTTTGGATGTATATGAAAGCATTCAAATGGAAAAATGCAAGAAAATAATGAACCGGGAAAAAGGATCTATTCCGTTCAGTCCACTTTTTCAATTATTAATGTTATTAATTTGAATTATTAATTAAGGTTATAAAACTTCCCGGTTCATTTTTTTTCTTTTTTTTGTTCTCTTATTTCCCATTTTTAAAATTTTTTATCTTTTGTTGTATCGTTTTTTTACACGCTTCATTAGGTAGGTAGTACGCTTCGTAGGTAGTAGGTTAGCAATTAGGGTTCTCATATAAATAGAACTTAGTTTAGTCTAAACTCGAAGAGTAGTAGTAGTAGAACGTAGTTTAGGTTTAGAATTAGATTAAATCATCTCCTGATGATGCTAATATGGTTAGCGAAATGTGCGTCGAGAACTTTAAAAAAAGTGATTCGGTGTTTACTGGTCTTTTATTACGGTCGGTTTACTTTTCTTATATTATTTGTATCAGTTTGAACCTGTGCCCTGCACTTGTATTCACTTAAATGACGCGCATCTCGCGCCACTGCCATGCATGCGAGAGGGATCATTTGTTTCAAGCGCGATTAGACAAGTTCGTACAAGCTATGCGCTAAAAAAAGGAACGAGACGAATAGTTTCATTATTAATTATGTTTTACGAAAGCAAGTACTAGAATTTCTTCTCTCACCTAATAAAATATATTACTAATAGTGAATAGAAAGGACAAATTTCTGATAAAGCGAAATCCACAGTCTATATCTGGTGAAACAGTAAAGAAAAAAAAACTGATTGTACAATGAAACATATTTAAAATATGGATGCATTGCCTTGGATAACAAGCTGCAATGTGTTGTTTGTTATCAAGTTCTGTCCGAGGAAAATATGAAGCCTTTAAAATTAGTCCAGCATTTGGAAACCATTAGAATTTTTTGAGCGTAAATAACTTGTCTTGAAAATCAACAAATTCTATCAACAAATCAAGCCGTATTGAGACCACAGCACTTCAAGCATCTTGTTTAATAGCATCAAGAGTGGCCAGGGCTCTAAGCCCCACACGATTGCGAAAAAGAGAAACAGCATTTTCCTGCCATTGATATGGTCAATGTGATGATAAGTCCGGAAGAAGCAAAAAAGTTGAAAATTATACCACTTTCAAATGACACAATATCGAGACGTATTAGTAAAATGGCCAATGATGTTCACGCTCAGATAATTGAAAAGGTTAAATCAAATGAATTTTTTGCTATTCAGTTCGATGAATCAACAGACATACGTTTTGACGTTTTGTGTTTTGTTCGATACCAATACGAAGGATCATTCCAGATAGCAGATAGCAGATAGCAACAATGATTTACCGAAAAGATGGGTTCTCAATCCGTTTGATGAAAATTTTGTTGCAGCTGCGGAATTACCTGTTGAAATTCACAACCAACGTATTGAAATATCGGCCGGCAAAACTCTACAACTATAATTTTTAATTCAAGGCTTAGACAAGTGTTGACTTGCAGGATGATGTGAATCCAGAAGCACGTAAGTAACCAGTGGCGGTTGGTCCATAGGGGCACGTGGGCACGTGCCCTATCTAAAAAATTTAACAAAAAAGAAGTGGAAAAAATAATTTCAGATTTTCTCACGATCACGATTCTTGCGACTTCTATAGTCCAACAACCATAATGTCATTCGCGGTAACGAAATAGGTTGTGGGTTGCCGAAACGCACCAATTAAAGAACACGTGCTTTGGGCACAACAAACACTTTTGGGACAAGTTTGTGCCGTTACTGGTTTCTTTACTATCGCATGCGAAAAACCAAGACAGCAATGCATCGCTCTGCTAGTAACCCGGAGATTAAACGCATTTATAACGTCATATCTTGGACGCTGCCTCATTTTCAATTAGTTGGTGTTTTTTCGACTTTTCGAGTGGTTGCAAAGTGAATGTTTTGAACCATTACAATAGTGAATATGCATTCAGTGCAATATATGAATATAAACCGAATTGTCATCACAAATCTTGGACGGCCGACACCGATTCTGCAAATCGAGCAAGTTAATATTACTCAAAAACGAACATACAAACGCATATTTAATAAAACTGTGTATGAGAAGTATTCGTGGTTTTGTGGATGCGAGATAACAAATAAATTTTATTGTTTTCCGTGCATTTTGGGAGAAGTCGGAAAACCAGGGGGTGCGGACGATCTTGATCTTGGCTCGCTTAATGATTTATGTTAATACGGTGTTAATGATTTGAAACATTTGGACGCAAAGGTAAAATCGCATTCGATTTCACGAAGACATTTGAAAAATGAGCTAGGAATTAGTATGTTGTTATCTGGGTTTTCATTGGTGGTTTAAATCGGCTCGACTGATTACCGCCAATACCAGGGGCGCTCAGCATTTCTGGCTAAAATATCACGTGCTGATCACGCGTTGGTCATTGTTTATGTCGACTGTCTTTCTTAGGTAAAGTAGCATCTATATCTAGACTTCTTGAAGCATTCTCATAATATACTTCTCGGCACTGTATCACATGTTTCTTTCTAGTTTTTGAATGTTAAGTTAACCTCTTTAAGTATTGATGTTCATTTCTGTATAATTCCAATTCAACCAAACCAACTCAAACTCAATATTATGTATGGTTTCTTTTATGAGACAATTGTCAACAAAATATTCAGTTTTTTCATTTAATTCGTAAGTTGAATAGTTACCATTTATATTTTAAAAATAACATCACTCAAATATCTGCGTCTTACCGTTTTACAAATGTCGTTTTGTTGACAGTAAAAACAGTCAAACAGAATTTTATATCTCTGATTTATACGAGGGTTGCTATTTATGTATTCGAAATTGGCAATACTGGCGTTGCTAGGCACATCTGACATATATGGTATATTGTAAAGTTTGACGTTGTTGACCGTATATGGTACGTACTCAGAAAGTTTTGTCATATGGACGCAATTTGTGTTTTTTGGTGACTTGAAAATTTCATCTTAGTCAAAAAATGAAATTAACTTGTGAGAATTTCCGTGCGATTATTTACTACGACTTTCGACATAGATTATCTCAACAACAGTACATCGATCAACTCACTTCTACTTTTGGTGATGAAGCACCATCTAAAACCACTATATATCATTCGTGGCTGACGTTCGCTGACGGACGAATTTAAAGAAAGTCGTCCAAAATCGGTTGTTGTGCCAGAAAACATCGATACTGTGCGCGAACTGATGAAGCAAGATCGTCATGTGACATACCGTGAGATTGAGGCATTAGTATGACTTCATTTACAAGATTTTACATGAACATTTAGTCGTGAAATAGATTTGTACGCGTTGAATTCCGCATAATTTGATAATCGCTCAAAAAATGGCTCGTGTTGATTGGTGCAATAAAATGCTTAAAAAATACAATCATGGTGCGTCAAAAGCCGTGTATAACATCTACACATGTGACGAATCTTGGATCTATGCGAATGAACCGGAAAGTAAACAGCAATCGACTGTATGGGTCTTTCAAAATGAGCCAAAACCAACAAAAGTTGTTTGCGAAAGAAGCACTTGGAAGCAAATGGTCACCTGTTTTTTTTTCGGTTAAATGGGCTTCTGGCTACAGTGCCACTAGAAAGTCGTGAAACGGTAATTTCTGATTGGTACACAACCATTTGTTTGCTAGAAGTCTTGGAACAAATAAGAAAGAATAACCAACGACACAGAATCATTCTTCACCATAACAACGCGAGCACCCCTACATAGGTCCGAACAACTCAATATTTTATCAAAATATCGAATTGATGGATTATCAGCCATACAGTACTGGCTTGGAACTCAATGATTTCTTTTTGTTATCGTGTTTGAAGAATAAACTACGTGGTCAACGATTTTCGACGCCAGAAGAAGCGAATGATGCTATCAAAATGCATGTTTTGGAGATACCTCAATCCGAATGGAAAAAGTGTTATGAAAATTGGTTCACATGTATGCAAAAGTGCATCGATTATCGCGGATAATATTTTGAAAAACAATAAAACCATTTTTAAAGATAAATATTTGTTTTTATGTATTATTCCGGGTACATAAATAACAACCCTAGTTGAAATAAACCTCGAACAATCCTTGACCTTAAACGAAACCAGTTCTTCTATTGGAACCTTCGGCGTAAACACTAAACTCGAAGAGATTCACCACTAAACACCAAATAATTTTTTTAATTTCTCGGCGCTCGTTTCTCTAACCATGTTACCAGGTTAGAGAATCAGTTAATCTGTCGGGAGATGATTTAATCTCAACTTTTTGTTTATACTAAATCTTCTTTCAGATGATGCTAACATGGTTAGCGAAAGGCGTGTCGAGAAGTTTAAAAAAGTGATTTGGTGTCTAGTGGTGACTCGCTTCGAGGTTACTTAACCTCTTCAAGGACGAATTTATTTAAAAAAATAAAATTGCTTAAATTAAATTTCTAACTTTTATTTTAAGTCTAATAATGCAACATAATGTATATTTTTTGAGTCTGCACAAGATTTTACATAACATTTTTGCTAAAAACTAAACACGTTACTTATGGAAATTTTCCATGCATTCAGGACAGAGAGGTTCTTTGCATTTCTTACAGGCCTACCTTGTTCTTCTAATGCAATTTTTATCATAACATCTGGGGGGATATTTGTATTTTTAGTGGGTAGTGACCAATTCCATCTGTTCTTACTTCGGCTGAAGTTTTTAGCGAAAATTTTTTCTTCGCAGGCAAAAGTGCCTCAGTTGAAGGGGGATGCCTCCGTTTGCCATTTCCCGGATGTAGTTGAATTAAGGTGGTTGCAGTAGAGGCTTTGAAATCCAAGAGAGACATAGTAGAGCCTTTCCTTCCTATGAATAAAATCCAGGTATTTACTGTTGAAACATTTAGGAAATGGTAAACAATTCTTATATAATATTTTTTTCATTTCACTGCATGTGGATAGTGAGCAACCATTCGGTCTATCATATCGACACCACCCATAAATGTATTGTATTGAACAACACATTGGGGTCTTAATAATTCAACATGAGTTTTTGTTTTCCTGTCCCATCTTTGAACGCGATCCTGTGGTTCTTTCCCACAAAACGAAGAAATCATATGTACTATATTATTAATAGCCCAGCGAACTATTGATATATTATCTGAAGAAGTTGTTACCGACGACGAACCTCGCCTATTCTTGAGAAGAAATTTACCGTCAACAAGTTTTTCATTAGCACCTTTAAGTCTGTTGGTATGCATAGTTCCAACGATGTAAATGTTTTTATCCTTTAATTTTAGTAAAGTAGGAATTGAAGTGAACAAATTGTCCATAAAAATCTTATGATTGTTTCCTTCTATGCCCTGACAAAGCCGCATTACTGTATCTCCTATAACTCCCAAACTTGTGGTTGAATCTTTGCTAGCAGATTGATATATTTCAAATTTGGACACATAACCATTTGCTGAAGCTTGACCCGACACTTTGAAATCCCATTTTTTCAGTTTTGATTTGATGTATTGCTTCATTTTGTGTTTTGAAAGGAATCATGATTTCATCTATTGACATAAATTCTGTCGGATCGGCGGATTCAGAATAGGTTTTTGACAGAATATCCCGCACTGGACGTATTTTTATAAATGAGTCCTTGTTATTTTCAGAGATAATCAAATTATTCGTAAAATGCAAATATCTCTTGATTTCTTCATATCTTTTGAACGACATTGTATTAGCGATAATATCAAATCGCAAACCAGGAATTGACGACCAATACATCGGCTAAGCCGGATATTTTATGTACGTTATCATTTTGTTTATTGCAAAAAATTGTTTTATTTCGCGTACCGATATACAAAATATTTTTTGTTTTCCTGACTGAACCGCGTATAGATTAGTTTCGCAGGCAACCATTTCAAATAATGGAATAGTTGCATGAAAAATTAATACGGCGTATCCCCATCTATATTTATACGGTTTTGTCCTAAGAATGGAGGAGGATTATGGGAATGTTCATTGTCTTTTCCTTGAAACCATACGCGTTGTTTATTTGTGTATGGCGACATAATCTTCGGCCCAGCAAACATTATTAGAGGTACGTCTTCATTAGCGCTGTCTTCATTTATGTCATTGGAGCTGGATTCTTCTGACCGCAAACTATCTTCATTATATGGCAATTTATATTCTAAAAATTCTCCATCATCTGAGTCGTCATCAGTAATATCAATATCTTCCAAAGCGGAGTCGTTGGGATTAGGTACTGAACTCGAAATATAGACTGACTCATGTTCTCTTCTCTTGTAGAATCTAGAAGAGGGTATTCCTTTCCATTCGCCATCCTAAAAAGTGTACAAAAACATGGTTGAAATAATTTTTTAGAAGCAATAGTTTGTCCGTACAAATTATACATATTTGTTTAAAGTACACAAACGTGGACATTTGATTCTTGTAACTAAAATAAACAATGTTTATATTTAGTGTAATTCTAATAATAAAATACGCTACTGGATATGCCTAGACAACACTTACCATTTTTTAGACGGCCAAAAACTAATACTTTTTAGTAAAAACAAACTAGAAACATTAATCGAAACACGTCGATTCACGAACAAACGTTAACCTTCGCAGAAATACGAAGATGTTTCGCCACGCGTATACGATAGATATATAGATATATAGATATAATAGATTTCGTACATACGTATCTGGCCACAATTGAGGTCCCTGGGCACATTGTCACCACAAAAAATAACGAAATTATATTAACTTGCAAAGACGTACACATATGTGCTATTGTCTTTGAAGAGGTTCAACGAAACTTGCCGACCACTATTGAAAATATTCCACGCGATATGTATGAAAGATTAAGCGAAAATTGTGTCTCCAGAATCGATTCCATTAGGCGAAGCTGAGAAGAGCCTTTGAATGACATTATTTTCAAAACATAATGCCATTATTTTGTTCTTCAAGATAAAATATAAATTACCGTATTATCACTAGTAGCTGTCATTGCGATTTATTTTAAAATTCCGACACTCCTATAGGGTAATCTTTTAGAAGAAATATTTTTCTGCTATTTATTTTTCTTAACGTTATTGTATGTATTTGTATTTTATCTAGTTTGATTGAAACATTTGAATGCAACTTGTAGATTTATAAATATATCAATGTTAGATAAATATTGCACGAAGAACCATTCATCCAATTACGAAAAATAAAAAATTGTCGATCAATGCAGTACTGAAAATTTCATGAAACAATCGGCGCTCCAGGATTCGCTATGAAATTTTTACTGGATGTGCCTGGACGTAGCTGGTGAGTTTGTTTGAAGGAGTTTTATGTGCGAATCGTTAGGGAGAGAGTCTATTCGACGGATAATTTGGACAATTGGCTGTGAAAAAGGTTAGCTTGGTTGCATCACGTTTCTGACACGTCTAATGCTGTTCTTTATTTCTTTTTGTATTGACGTTTCCTTATAAACGACGACAGTTTGTATTATATTGGGTTAGTTAAATTTAGGTAGATGTGATTGCATATAATATTATTAGGCTCAATGAACTGTTGTTCCCAAGATATATTTAGTCCTGTGAATATAAATATATATATATATATATATATATATATATATATATATATATATATATATATATATATTTATATATATACATATATACATATATATATATATATATGTATATATATATATATGTATATATGTATATATATATATATATATATATATATATATATATATATATATATATATATATATATATACATATATATATATATATATATATATATATATATATATAAATATATATATATATATATATATATATAATATATATATATATATATATATATATATATATATAGATATATATATATATATATATATATATATATATATATATATATATATATATAGATATATACATATATATATATATATATACTATATATATATATATATATATATGTATATATATATATATATATATATATATATATATATATATATATATATATATATATATATATATATATATATATATGAAGAACGGCAAGGCTCCATGAAAGGATAGTGTAACTGTCGAAATGCTAAAAGCTGGTGGTCGGACGTTACATAAAACACTGGCAAAATTATACTCAAAATGCCTCAAAGAACAAAAAGTACCTGACTTATGGAAAAATGCAGAAGTGATCCTTTTACATAAAAAAGGAGCACAGGAAGATTTAAAGAACTACCGTCCAATAAGCCTCCTATCAGTGATGTACAAAGTTTTCACTAAGATAATTACTAAAAGAATATTAAAAAAACTGAATGACGCACAACCAAGAGAACAAGCAGGATTCAGAAGTGGATTCAGTACAATGGATCACATCCAGGTTGTACAGCAGGTCAAAGAACAAAAAGTACCTGACTTATGGAAAAATGCAGAAGTGATCCTTTTACATAAAAAAGGAGCACAGGAAGATTTAAAGAACTACCGTCCAATAAGCCTCCTATCAGTGATGTACAAAGTTTTCACTAAGATAATTACTAAAAGAATATTAAAAAAACTGAATGACGCACAACCAAGAGAACAAGCAGGATTCAGAAGTGGATTCAGTACAATGGATCACATCCAGGTTGTACAGCAGGTCATAGAAAGGCACAACGAATACACCATGCCACTGTGCTTGGCTTTTATCGACTACGAACAAAGCATTTGATTCCATCTCAAAGCATGCGATAATGGATGCACTGCTTAGCCAAGGTGTAGAGAGAGCCTATGTAAACCTATTAGAATCGATATATGAATGGAGCTACAGCCACAATTCACCTTGATGATCTTGAAGTGGGAATTAATATAGAACGAGGTGTACGGCAGGGTGACGCAATATCGCCTATTCTTTTCTCGGCTGGCCTTGAAGAAGTATTCCGTAAACTGGATTGGGAACAGGATGGGGGTAAAGATCAATGGTGCAAACTTAAACCATCTTAGATTTGCAGATGATATTATTCTCATTTCACAAGACCCAGAGGAGCTGCAAAGACGCATACAAGAACTGCAAAGGACTGGCGAACCATTTGGCTTGAAAATAAACCTGAAAAAGAGTCAGGTTATGTTCAATAACTTCGCTCAGGACAGAAGAATTTCAGTTTTAGGAAGGGATTTGGAGATTGTGGACAGCTTTGTATATCTTGGGCAGAGGATTTCCATGGAGGGGAATACCGCCCGGGAGGTGGAACGGCGTGTTAAATGTGGCTGGCAGGCAATTTGGTAGGCTCAACATAGTGTTTAAGAGCAGACTCCCACTTTGCCTGAAAAGAAAAGTATTCGATCAGTGCGTTTTACCCGTTATGACATACGGAAGTGAAACCTGGACACTCACATCGCAATCAATTCAAAAACAACTTCGGGTGGCACAGAGGGGAATGGAAAGATGTATGCTTGGCATACAAGACGAGACAGAAAGTCCTGCGCATGGATCAGGGAACAAACAAAAGTCTATTGACATGATTGGAAGAGTAAAACAGTTGAAATGCGAGATGGGCAGGCCAATA